>MUZC01001993.1:784197-809593 GCA_002072015.1 Radix auricularia | reverse complement strand
AAGTACACGGACCTCTTAGGTCTGATTGTCTTTGAGTAAGTACACGGACCTCTTAGGTCTGATTGTCTTTGAGTAAGGATTAAAACTGAAAAGTTACGTACAGGTTATGTTCCCGATGTGTTTAGTTTCAATTACACGGATAGAGATTGCGGCTCTCGGGCACATAGTATTGGTACCTTATCCTGACCACACAATACGAGAAATCTGTATCTTTATTTTATATTATATATACTAATAAATGATTGAAATTTTCGAGGTTTTCTATAACAGTAATTCTACTTACATGTTGGTCCTGCAGAGTTGGGTCTAATGAGAATTCTTTCAACACTTTAGACCTTTATCATGTGACCTCTTGTGCATGCTGGGTTGAATGTCATGTGAAGAATCTCGCACATTAGAACTTACATCACGTGACAATCACACGTGGGGTTGATGGAATTTCAGAGGTTAATTAACACTTTGAGAGACGAGGCGAGAATCGCATACCGGGCGCCATCTTTAGATTCGATGGGAGGCTATTTGTGTCATCGAGTCAATTATTTTTCATTGTTACATGTGTACTCGTTCGGCTGTATTATCCTAAGTTAAAACTTGTCCGTGCTTCCAGTTTTGTTGTTCTTGGCACATACATTTTCAAGTTTTGTTGATCTTATCTTATCTTAGATATACAGACGCTCCTTCTATGCAGAAGATAATTGCGTCCACAGACCATGAGAGATTGGCAAGTGATGCAGCGGTCACAGGCCACGGCTATAGGGGTTCCACGCATTACCCCAGCCGCCTAACTATTGTCTATTTAGGTACCCATTCAGAGCTGGGTGACTCGGGGACTCCTCAGGCCCCGGGAACAAATCCTCGCCTTCGCGTGGATTTGAACTCGTGACCATCGGTACGACCACTAGACCACCGCGTCGTTGTTCTTGGTACATAATTTTTCAAGTTTTCTTGTTCTTGCCACATCAATTTTCAAGTTTTGTTGCACATGGCTCTGGCAATATAGATTGTCATACCGCAAGTTTTATTGACCAGGGTTCTGTAAACACAAATTTACATACAGCGCGCAGTGTTGCGAACTCAAGGTGCCAACTTTTCCCAGGCAGGAGCAAATAAATTTCCAAATTAGAGTAAAAATTCCCACAGGCATTAAATTTCTTAAATCATGTTGTCAATACGTGGATAAACCTAGCCAACACGTTTAAAAAAATCATGTTAAGCCTGGTCCCTTTTTGGACTCAGGACGTGTTAGCGCATTTTCGTATTATGTATCAGTACTTATGTTAGATATCAGCATTATGTAGTTATCAGTAATTGTGTTTAGATTTTAGACATATTTTTATGAATTTTTAGGAACTCTTGTGTGTTGGTGGTGGTAGGAACTCTTATGTGTTGGCGGTGGTAGGAACTCTTGTGTGTTGGTGGTGGTAGGAATTCTTGTGTGTTGGAGGTGGTAGGAACTCTTGTGATATACATCATGGGTCTAGGACTTTCATACTTCCAGGAGCTCTACTGCCACTACAAGAGGTCGGATCGAGTAACTGAGTGTTGATGCACAAATGGCAGGTCAGGACATACAAAAAACATATATACATCATGGGTCTAGGACTTATGGATGCTGAGATCTAGGGTGATGACGGACGGACAAAACGGATACAATTCGACTTCTCGAAAATGCGCTAAAAATAAAAAAAAAACTAGATCCGAAATAAATAAACCTAGACACGCTAAAAATAAGCATAAATGATGTCACAAATAGCGCATTAAAGAACCTAGCCAACACGTAAAAAAAACAAAAAAAACAACTAGATCCAAAAAGAAAACTTAGACACGCTAAAAATAAACAAATATGATGTCACAAAGCTACCACCTCCATCGTAAAAAAAGTATTTCTTATTTTAAAATGAGCATGTTTCAAATTATTTTTCTTTTATTGTTATTCAAGTGTGTACTTAATGTTAAAAATTTGTCAATCTAAAAAATTCCCATATTTAAGGCCAAATCCTAAAAAATTCCCAAATTCCCATTTCTATAAATTTGGCTCGAAAATTCACACAGCTGGCCGTGGCTCTGCCAGTATAATTTGTCTTGCCGAAAGTTTTGTTCCAACTCTGTACTGAACTAAGAACTGCAATAGAACACCGAGGCTAAGTTAAAGGGATTTGTGGCATCCACGTCTAGAAGAAGGAAGGGTGATTACTCACACTCAAAACCGGAGTATACTGACTTACACTGTCACCTACGGAGTTAAAAGGCTAAAGACTCATACTATCTCACAGGGTGTAGTTAGGTATGAACGTCCATTGTCATACATGGAGCAGAAGTTATAACCTCCCAAATATTGTCCAACCTTTACCATAACCACCTTAGCTCCTATATTATAACCTCCCTAACATTGTCGAACTTTTTACCATAACCACCTTAGCTCATATATTATACCCTCACAAACATTGTCCAACCTTTACCATAACCACCTTAGCTCCTATATTATATTCTCCCAAACATTGTCCAAACTTTACCATAACCACCTTAGCTCCTATATTATAACCTCACAAACATTGTCCAAACTTTACCATAACCACCTTAGCTCCTATATTATAACCTCCCAAACATTGTCGAACTTTTTACCATAACCACCTTAGCTCCTATATTATATTCTCCCAAACATTGTCCAACCTTTACCATAACCACCTTAGCTCCTATATCATATTCTCCCAAACATTGTCCAAACTTTACCATAACCACCTTAGCTCCTATATTATATCCTCACATTGTCCAAACTTTACCATAACCACCTTAGCTCCTATATTATAACCTCCCAAACATTGTCGAACTTTTTACCATAACCACCTCCTCAGTTTGCCATTACCATCTTGGGGGATAAATAAGCCATCTCTACCAACCAGACATCAAGAAACTTGGTCATCTCTGGAGAATACTGGATAGACTGGCCCAGATCAGAGATGCTCTTTTTAGCAGCCTAGAGACTGGCCCAGAACAGAAATGCCCTTGTAAGCAACCTATGTCCTAGAGAGGACTGCATATGTCAATGATGAAGACTTTCTTTCCCAAGGTTTTACTGTCCAATTACATTCCTTTACAGGGCACATTGTTTACAACATATTAGCAACAGCTATTGTTGCATATCAACAATAAAATTAACTTGGTTACATTCAAATTTGCCAGCGTAAAGAACACAACCAACAGAACACAAGAAAAACATGTTCATCATATTTTTAATTCTTATTGATAGCATCTGAACAACTCATAATCACTATATAAAATATAAAACAATGCAACATATCTACCCTTGCCAGCAACATATGCCATTCTATATAAAGTAATCAAATATGCAGTTATTCTGTAAATTTTAAGTTTGGTTGAAATTACTTGAAATCACTTTAAGTTCAGTTAGTTTCTTATAACAAAGTATAAAGTATAAATGCCCAATTCCTTAACAAAATCATGAATGTTTTATTTCCTCTTGCAAGCAAGGGAAAATATAAACAGTTAAATCTTGGGGAATCAGGCTGTTAAAACTAAAAAATTACCAGTGTACCTGACTTTGTTGTCTAGGAAACTAAAACATTACCATGGTACCTGATTGTTGCCTAGGAAACTAAAACATTACCAGTGTACCTGACTTTGTTGTCTAGGAAACTAAAACATTACCAGTGTACCTGACTTTGTTGTCTAGGAAACTAAAACATTACCATGGTACCTGATTGTTGCCTAGGAAACTAAAACATTACCAGTGTACCTGACTTTGTTGTCTAGAAAAATTACCCAAAAAAATTACTTTGGCTTATGACCTACCCCAGTTGTTATTCATTGTGTTCAGCACATCATGGCTACAACTACAAGCCAAATTCTTCTATTTAAGTGAGTTGAAATCAGCTGAGAGTAGATTAGCTACAAGGCAAAGCTTTACAAAGTTTATGTCATTCAATTATAAGTTAACAGCATGGCAATTATGATCATCACTTGAATATTGTCAAGTGACCAATTATAATCATCACTTGAATATTGTCAAGTGACCAATTATAATCATCACTTGAATATTGTCAAGTGCCCAAGTATAATCATCACTTGAATATTGTCAAGTGACCAAGTATAATCATCACTTGTATATTGTCAAGTGACCAATTTTCTCCAGATTCCTCATCACAGGTAAGTCTATTTATAGTTCATAGCCAAGATTTCAATTCTCTTATGCTCCAGAGCAAACAAAATTATAAAACAAAAACTATGTGTTACCAGTATAGTGACCAACAACCCACTGCTCTGGTGCATTTTAAACTTTCCAGTAGGAGATGGTTGTTACTCAGGTTGCTGACCACTGTACCAGTGGAATCAATGGTTGACATTATAGATCCTTAAATAACATCAGAAAACAGACAATTGGCAGTTTCTCATATAACATCACATATTTGCCTCAAAAGAATCACGTATTTTTCCCTACAGCTTTCCCATCTACATCAGAATCCTCATGACTGCTGTCAATCTTGGCTGATTTTTTATTCTGTGGTGACTGGCTCAGATGGCCTCGGATGTTAGCAACTACACCATCAGGGTCATCTATGACACGTAGACCTGAGAGACAGATTAACATGAGCAAGACTCAGACTTTTGTAATAACATAGAGACCTGGGAGATAGATTAACATGAGCAATGGCTATAAATATTAGTCATTATCAGTATTATCAGTGGAACCAAAATTGTAAGCAATTGTGATTGAAAGCAAAGACAAACTTTTTCAAAGTTTGGACACTCAATTTGTTCCTATTTCCCAATATCATAGATCCCATTCTGAATGAAGCAGTTTTAATTGAACCCACTAATATCGAGACATGCAGAATTCATTTTTCCTTGTTTGTTGTTATTACTATTGAATAAAATTATGATGGAAAGCATCAAGAAAAGAATCAATGAAAACAGGTGGAAAAAAAATACATATATTTTTTAAAAATACAAAATTAAATTATTCCCACTGTAAGAATGCCAGCAGTATAAGAAGTTATGCATTGATAGTATATACTTATGACAGTATATACTTGGTGAAAAGACAATTTCAGGTATTCTAGGATTCAGATTAACGTTTTTTTAATTGACTATACCAATGGTAAATTTTAATAAAGGTTTGCTTATGAGCTCCAAATAAATTCTGTTTAAAATTAAAGGAGCCTTATTTTAAATATCAAACCCCTCACTGACAAATCTGCGGACTCAACTTGATGTTTAAAAGTTATCAAACAAATGACTGACTTTCACTATTAAAATATATGCTGTGCAAAATTGGAGACCATGGAAGCAAACTGAAAAAGATATGTTCAAGTTCTGGTAAGGTGTTTTCCATAGCAAGCCTCTTTTGAGGAAGCTTGACTTTAGAGTACTGACATTTAATAATTTACACAACCAAAATATTTGAAAAAATGTAATAAAACAGAGACCCCAAGTGACTAAGCTATTAACCAATGAAAAAAAAGTTTGTAGTTTTACATCTGTATAGAATTGAAATTTCTGAGGGCTCTAGAAGACATTGAAATTAGGTTACTGAAAACACAAACCTAACATTTTTAAAATTATTTTAGCTTTTTAATAATGGATGTTATATTTGTCTTTATCTAATTACAGAGATTTTGATTGGGTACTCTAAGGCTAAAATAATATGCATCTAATAAATACATCATTGTGTTATCCAAAAATCTTGCGCTTTAACTTGGACAAAAATCCTTCATCTTCTTCAGCAGGCAATTGTTCTCCCATCACGCGCTCATCCGGGATCTTCCCACCTGAAACAGAATGGGAAGGTCCCGAGTTAGCACATGTTGGATGCTCACTTCATTTTCACAACACTATTGATTTCCTTCATTCAGTGGCATAAATGTTTTTCTTCAATACTTGCACTGATATTTTCTTCTAAACAATAATTAATAACAAATATTTTGGTGTATTTTTTTTATTACACACGCTTCATCTATATAGAAGATTATTGTCAGGGGTATATCGGATTTCGGCGCCTGCTCTGAAAATTCCAGAAACCAGCCGTTTTTTAGAGTCTAGCTCCAGCTGGATTTCACTTTATAAATCCGGCTCCGTACAGATTTCAAAAATTTGAAACTGGCAGAGCCCTAATTATAGCCTCCTATTTTTTATTAGAACTACAGACCATGAAGGTCTGTTTGGTAGGGATTGTGTAGCACAAAGATAACTGCATTTTTTTACCCCTATGTCAGGTACCCATTGGAGCTGGATGGACTCAGGGACACCTTTGGATCACTAATCTCTGTAGTCACAGAGACTTGAACCAGCTAGTCTCTTTATGTCAGCCAAGCACGCATACCACTTGAGCCAACCCATCAATACATACCTCCTCCCTTGGTTTGAGCCAACCCATCAACTGTTCCTTCTATTCCCTTCTCCGTCTCTGCAAAAGCTTGCATTATTTGTTTTTGTGTTGGGGTCAAGTTTCTATGAAATATAAAGTTGAATGAAGGATTTATAAAAAAAGGTAATCACCTTTTCCCATACCAAATAGACAAGCTAAACAATATTTGTAAACCTTATAATTATAATTACAAGATGTTAAACCAAGTCTTTCTTTCAAACTTTTCAACCATTGTTATTTATTTTAAATTTTATTAAATTTTGTAATCCTTTAAAACGGGTGCGCAACCTGTGGCCGTAGGCACGAAAATGTGCAGCCGTTGAGATCTGTTTCAATTATAATAACCTGCGGCCATCAACTAATAGCAATTTGGCAATATATTGTGAAAAGGGGCCGCCCATAAGTTATGTCATGCCATTTTTTACCATTTTTACTCCCTCCCCTCCCCACTGTCACAAATCTGGGACCCCCGAAAGTATGTCACACTTTCAAACACATTTTTAAAAGCTAATTAAAAATAATTCAAATTTTATCTAAAATACATGTGACATCACACATGACCTGACCAGACTCCCCCCCTGTCACAAAATGTCACACTTTCATACACCCCCCCTCTCCGGAGCATGACGTTCTTTAAGGGTGACCCCAAAGTTGTAAATGTCAAAGTAATATTGCCGTGCAGCTGAAGCTTACCATGCAGGCACAGACTAACAAGGAGGACAGCCTGTTTGCACTGGCTGTTGATTAATCTACGGACATTTCAGATTCAGCGCAGCTACTCATATTCATTCGCTTCCTATCCCCACCATTTGAATTCAGCGAGGATCTGCTCTAAACAGACACTTATTACTCAAACCCGAGGGCAAGACATATTTTTGTTAGTTAAAAAGCTTGCATCGACTCGCACGCTGATCTAAAGAACCTGCGAGCCATCTGGTAACCAAAATAGCTTCGTGGCTAAATTTTCTGATTATGTGCTGAAGGATCACGGTAATGACCAGCTCATAAATCTGCACTTCATTATTCACCATGAGGCGCTGTGTTCTAAGACTGTTGATTTGGATAACATTCTGAAGGATGTGAATAGCATTATTCCTTTCATTCGCGCGAATACTCTTCACCACCGCCAATTCATACAAATTCTTTTCACAAATATTTGTCTGCTGAAGATATTCTGTACCACACCAGTGTTTGTGGTTATCTCAGGGAGAAACATCACGCCATGTTCGGCTGCTATGAAAATTAATACTGGAATTTCATGCCACGAAAAACAAGGACTGTCTATTGCAGAACAAAGCCTTATTAACATCTAGCCTTCCATGTAGATTAGTTAATTTATATCAACTGCCACAAAGAGTCTCTGGAAGGCAAAGGAACACCAGTTTGCCTCATGCACAGAAGAGTACAGGTTCTCTATTACAAATGTCGTCTGCTAAAAAGTCACATCCAACAGCTCAATCTCTATCATTTCCCGCAACTCACCGCTCTAATCGAGAGCCATAAAATAAGAAAAGATGAAATTCTGGCTACGTCCTTTTCAGGCGTCCTCGAGACGTTTTTGGAATTCGCAAACAATTTCATGATTTTGACAAAATCTCAGAAAATATGAGACTTGTTGCTTCTCCAAATTTGGTTGAGACAGGGATTGCGCTGTTGGATGTCCCCATGGATCTGATCGAACTAAAAAAGAACGCACAGCGTGTGAAGAACTTCGAGGACAAAAATGGTCTACTGGAGACATGGAAAGTAGAAGTGGAGTATCCCAAGCTTCGCAAAATAGCAAGATACACTCTAGTGCTGTTTGGAAGCACTGATATGTGCAAAGCATCATTTTCATGAATGAAATATTTCAAGAAAAAATATTGAACCCGACTGGCAGACACCAAACTTCAGCAGAGCTGTTTTTACACATTACACACACCATTTTTGGCCCCTGAGCAAAGAAGGAGTGCCGCCCCCCCCCCCCCGTCCAGGAATAAAAAATAAAATATACATAATATATGTAAATAAACATATTCTAACGGGCCTAGGCGTTAAAACACCCCTGATCTGGCGTCAGGAATACGACTGATGATCTCTAGCCAGTGCCGGACTTTGCGCGACTCTCTGCTAACATCCAAGAGCAAGGCAGCCACTAATTTCTGAACTCAACTCTGGACTGCTTAGTTACATGGACAGTGATAGTAAAGCAGTTTATCACTTATTCAATTATTGTTTTCTTAGTGTACTAATGCCACTAAAAAATATAATATAAGAGAATATTGATAGACATGGGTTTTTTTTGTAATTAACTCTTAATGTGCCAAAGCGTTATAATGCGTCACTGTCCCATTACCAAAGCGTCATAAAGCAACCCTAGATACCACTCTCGTTCAAAATGAGATCTCGGAAAGTAAAAGCTCTTCAATGCTTGAAAAATGATGTATTCAATTTCCGGCAATGGCGGCTGTCTCCCTAGCTAGTGTTATCGCTCGATTCACAAAGTTTTTTGGTAGATTGTACTTTTTAGCGCATTTTCGAGATGTCGAAATCGCTATTGCACCCGTTTTGTCCGTCCGTCCGTCTGTCATCACCCTTGATCACAGCATCCATAAGTCCTAGACCCATGAGGTATATATGTTTTTGTATGTCCTGACCTGCCATTTGTGCATCAACACTCAGTTACTCGATCCGTTTAAGAACCCCGTTAAAACTACCAAAAAATATTTCGAATCGAGAGGTAACACTAGCGCAGGGAACGGCCGCCATTGCCGGAAGTCGAATGCACAATTCTGCAAGCATTGAAGAGTGGTGCGAATGGGTGCAAAATAATTAGTTGTTTTTCTTTTATTTTGACGTCATTAGAATATGTGTAAAAGTTTAGAGAGTTTTACGTCATCATTTGTGGTGACTTGTAGTTGGATTAAAGAGAAAATAATTTTTTTTTTAATGTAAAGAAATGACTTTTAAATAAAAAAAATGTCAGGTATATTCATTACACAAGAAAATTCATAAAAATATGTCTAAAATCTAAACACAATTACTGATAACTACATAATTCTGATATCTAACATAAGTACTGATACATAATACGAAAATGCGCTAACACGTCCTGAATTCCAATAGGTACCAGGCTTAACATGATTTTTTTTTTTTTTTCTCGAAGATGCGATATACTTTATTACTAAAATATTAGTACTAAACTACAGGTAAAAATAGTTTTAAAGTCAAAACGGTCTTTCGGATACATAAAATAACCATTCTTATCCTAAAAGATGAAATCAGTGTGACAATAATAATATAAATGGATTTTACGCAATTTTTTTAATTTCATAATCAGTTGATCGCAATTCGGGAAATTCTTACGGCACTGAGGCGGAAGTTTTCCGAAAACCTTATGGCACAAAAAGAGTTAAGCACTGTGTTTGTCTACAATACATTATGATTATGTCATTATTATCTCGCGTTGACTATTACAAGGGGTAAATATTTTATTATGACTGTTTTGTTTTTCAGTGAAAAAGTAATTTTTTTTAATGCGGCCAGCAATAGCCCAAAGGTTGCAAACCCCTGCTCTTAAATATGTTTATCTATGTGAAAGCAGATTAAAATTTCTCCAACACTTACACAGGCACTTTAATCTTTACATGAATATAATGATCGCCATATCCATGGCTGTTGACTCGACTGATCCCTTTACCTGGCAGGCGTAGTCGATGATGGGAAGAGGTACCAGCTGGTATCTGATAAAATCAAGTTAATAAATCAGTTTTAGTTGTTGTTTTTTTTTTAATACATAAAAATAATGGTTCACCAACAAAACGGCCCCGGACAAAACGGCCCCGGTCAAAACAGCCCCGGTCAAAACGGCCCCATTTTTATTAGGATTTTAAAGTTTTAAATTTTTGTTTCCAATTTTGATCAAGCCATTTCATACACAATTTCCTGAAGAGAAGAAAGGGCACTTTTTAAAATGCGTTTATTTTAAATTGGCAAAATGATTTTAAATGTCTGTGATGGTTGAATAAGGTTATTAGTTTATTATATTTCCAAGTTAAAATTTAATGGCATTGTTAGTTGTAGTATTACAACTCCACTCTTCGTTCATCTACCGTTAAGTGTTTTAGATTCAGAGATGCTGCTCCTTTTTAAATTTGTTTTTGTTGATGTGACGAGGGCCAGTCTTGACCATAAAAGTACCACACCACCTTTATATTTACCTTGTTTGATCTCCGTCCATGGACAGGCCCATACCATAGCGCCTAGGACAAAGGAAGAGATAAGACGGTGCGAGTGAAATCTGACGGGGCTCGTGAGACTTTAAACCCATTGTTTTCCCCATGCCCTGGGGCACGTATTGGCATACAATGTTACACAGTCTCAACCGTCTTTATTTGTCCGACCACAACCGGCCGGCCATAAGTGCTTATTGTACGTACATCATTGTTTCTTGAAAATTTCTGATCTTAGTTTGTAGTATATAAACATACAAATAGGTTAGAAAATATAAAAATTGTTTAAAAAATGCCCCCAATGCTCAGAAATTGCACAATAAAAATCTCCTTAATTAAAAGTTATGTCGGGGCCGTTTTGTCCGGGGCCATTTTGTCAGGGGCCGTTTTGACGGGTCACCAAAAATAATTACATAGAATTGATTTTTTTTAAAAATTGAGATGATAATAAATTGCATTTTAATCATCTTTTAATTTCTAGCACACATATTGTAAATAAATTACAATAAAAAGACAAAACAAAATTATCCATAAACTTCTACAATGTCATTGGCATGACACTTAGAATGGTTTTAAAATTATTAGTTCTATAAGTTAGTAGTACCTACGCTATTATATTATTAGTTCTAAAAGTTATCAAAGTACATACGCTAAGAACAATATCATCATATATCCCTGGAATTCTGATAGTACCGCCAAGCACAGCCTGTGATAAACTAATGATTACATCACTGTGGACATCAGCACCTTCTCTGCGGAAAATCCGACTCTTTTGGACCTACCAAGATTAAAACATATTTTAAGTCAAATTAGTAGTCAATACAAGGTTAACTTTCAAATTAAGTTTACAATAATGGGATCAAATTCTGTTCAAATTAGGTCATTGAAGGCATGTTTGTATAACTATTAAGAGTAAAAATAAAAATTGCATTACCTTAAATGTTATGAATACTTCTTGACCTCCAACTGGCATGCGAACCGTCTGACCATCTTCAACACCTTGATTAAATCAATTAAAAATTGCTAAAACACATTGCTAATATTAACCCATTAAATTTGGTTTCATTTAAGTGATCATAAAATTGATCATTTGATCAAAATAACTATAAAAAGTATAATAATAGAATAGATCATTCAATCAATAGTAAAATCATAAGTGTATATACTGTTCAAACTCCACTATCAGTTAGGAATTGCATGAAAATAACCTGCTGGTACTGGTACTACTACTCTTTTCCTTGTTATAACCTTCCCCTTGCCACTGCACTCAGTACAGGGGTTCTTGTTTACAACTCGTTTGCCATGGCAGCCTCTGCAGGTTGTGCGCATTATGAAAGGACCAGTGGATATTGTTTCCTGTATAATTAATATAAAGTCACAAATTTTTTAACTGATACATTGTATGACATGTAATAGAATAAAATATGACCATACATACACTGACAATTTTAAAATTATTATAATAGTAAAACAGAATAGATCTACATCAAAGTTTTTAAAAATAAATATTTCCTTGCTGTAGTATGAGTAAAATTCTTTAAGTTTTACAATTTCAGGAGTTGGATTTTCAAATGCCTCATGCTGCAATACATACCATTCCAGTTCCATTACACTGAGGACATTTTGAAGGAGCAGAACCAGTTTCTGATCCCCCACCCCTACATTTTGGACAAGTGTCCTTGACATTCAGATGAATTTCCTTGTTAACACCCCGGGCAGCTTCTTGGAAGGTCAAATCCATCAACACCTAGAATTAATTAAAAGAGTGATAAATTTTTAAATAACACTATAAAGTTAATTAACAAAATATTTGAAAAATTCTTTAAACCTGTTTTATTAGGGAGATTGAGGTAAGCAATTTGTAGGGGTAATTTGAAGTCTTTAATCTCCCTATTTAAAAGTAACATGATGTTAACCTCTGAGGCTGGAGCGTATCCAGACATTGATTCTTCATAATCCTGGTTGGAAAAGCCACCAAAGTTAAAGCCTGCACTGCCAAATATTTTTCTAAATAACTCTTCAGGGTCCATCTGACTCTGGAAGTTCTCAAAGCCTGAAAATACATTCATGTTAGAGTAAGACATTACTGTAATATTAACAGCTAATAAAAGGAGTTATCAGTATTTCAACAAAAAAAAAATTGTGTGTTGAAATGGTTAATTTATTACATAAATTACTTTATGTCAATATTCTTTTAGTTTATAAATCCACTTACATTTATAAAGGTGACATGCTATGGGACTACATAAAAAATTAAATTACCTGAAAATCCTTGCTGGCTCCTAAATCCTCCAGCTTGCTGAGGGCCACCCATTCCAAAAGTATCATAGTCTCGCTTTTTATTGTCATCACAAAGGACCTTAAAACAAACATTATAAAAAGTCAATAATAGAGCATATAAACAATGTCAAATTTAGTAAATGTCCATCAACCAAAGGTAAACAAAACTGACCTCATAAGCTTCTGAGACTTCTTGAAACTTTTTTGCAGCGTCTGGATCTTTATTATTCATGTCTGGATGATACTGTTTGGCAAGCTACAAAGAAGAAAAATCGTCAATTGTTTTAAGCCCCTGATTATGGGATTTTAATATAAAAACATCTCTATGATAACTAAAAGGAAGAAATAATGTGAAATGAAAATGAATATTAAAGCAAAATTTCTCTGATAAAATATAATTCTAAATAAAATAAGCTTTAAAATAAAACTAACACAAATCCTACATGTGGAAGAAAATCAGCAGTCCCGAGCCTGCGCTCTTAATGGGGCTTCCCGGAAAACCCCCTCAGCCCTCTGGCCCCCTAAGGGACGTAAAGACTGAGAAGCCCCCCCGGAGCGGTCGCTGCTACAAGCGGCCGCCTGGGCGTCCAGGACACTAGGTCGAAAACGTCTCCCACTAAGTGAGCCTCCCGAGGGAGGAGTGGAATTCCCTACTATGACTCGCTATCAACATAGTATCACTTTGGCGCCACCCCGGCAAAGCTTAGGAGTCTCAATGGTTAGGGTCGCCGCAAAACTAACACAAAAGTAGATAACATTTCAATAAATCTTGCTATGTGCATAAAAAGGTATTAATTTTGATATTTTTATGTAGTGGCTATGTGCATAAAAAGACATTAATTTTGATATTTTTATGTAGTGGCTAAACAATAACTCATATATAGATGAAACTTTATTTTATTTTTACCGGTACTTGTGGAAACTATTAAACTGTTAGGGGGGGGGGGGTTGTCTTGCACAAAAGATTTAAGAAATTTGGAATTATTTTCTACTTTCTTCATGCTTTTAACTGCAATGATAACATAGGGGGTGAGAATACAGCCAGACTAGGACAGGGGTGTACAAAAATCAGCATTTATATTTAAACTGGCTTCATCCTCATCTTAAATAATTCATTGACCTATGAATTTTTTGTAACCATGATGTTAATACAAATATATACCAGGACGTCGATTGATAGCAAAAGTTGATGATGTTTTATTGTTTACCAAAGTGGATATTGATTACAAACAGCCAATCATCTAAAGTGCTATCGTGGTCATGTAATTCAATAACGACTCATGGCAAAAATTGATGACGTAAAATTGTTTATGTTTTGCTAATTTTGCCAACTTGAAAAAAGAAACATCTTAAAGATTTTTATATTACAACGTTTGGGCAATAATTATATTTCAACACATTTTGTTTATTGTAAGGGCAAGGGACATAGTACATCGTTATTCATTTACTTGGCCATTTCATTATTTTTTTAATTTTAGTCATTTCTAATGATGGATAAGACATTTATAAAGTCTTTAAAATTGTGATAGGATTGACCCTTACTTTTCCCACAAAATAGTATGCTTACACTACTCACTAACCTTAACAAAAATAAAAATTGACAAGCAAGGTAGACATGCCTTAAAAACTAAATTTTTAGAAGTAACAGTTTATTCTTTAAAAATTCAGGGTGTGTAATTGAAAAAGACTTCAAAACAACAAACCTTATAATATGCTTTTTTAATAGTGGATGAATCAGCATTTTTAGGAACGCCAAGAACTTCATAGTAATCCCTTTTGTGATGATGAGAAGACGTGTGGATACTTGCGATCGTACTGGGAGCACATAAACTGATTGGTAAACGGGACTGAAGCAATTCTGCATAAAGAACAGACACATTAAAAAATACTAATAAAAATAAATTAAAAACAACTAGCTTTTTTTAAAGCAAAATAAATTTCAAGTAAATATTTTGAGAGGTGACAATTTACCTAATAGGCTTTTAGAAGGATTGTGTACAATAATAATTCTTCAAATCAAGCAAGTCAACCCAGGAACTGTCAAATACAAACATCTTGTTATATGTAGCCTTTTTAGTATATTTGGTTAGTCTAAATAAAATAGCAAAAAAACAGGAAAATAAATTTTAGAGACCCACATGAGTGTGTATATATCAAATTTGATAATAAAATGGTCAAGGAATCATGCTTTGAGTTTCAGAACTATGTTAATAATTTTGGTGCTCTTCACCAGGACCTTTCAGGGAAAGTAAAATTTTGAAAATATTTCTAACATAATGTCTGCACGTCTCATTTTTATGGAAATAATAGCCTATTTGTTGGGGAGTTGCGAAAAACACAAACAGTCTTTAGGTAACATAAATCAACTGCCCTGTTGTTGTTTTTTTTTAAAGTAGATGTATGACAAGCAAACAGTATGTATAAGCGTGATAAGACTTAACAAAAAAAACAACACATTTCAACATAGAGCCTTCTTCAACGAACAAATAGACCAAGAACAATAAAACTAATAAAATAAAATTAAAACCTTTTTTCCCAAAATGAGGGGGATGGTGTGTTTTATATAACAAACAGACAGTTTGCCACAGCGATCCGAACGGATCAACCAGAAACAGAACAAGGATCCATGGAGCAAAACAGAAGACAACGTCTTATTTGACATAAGCAAGGAAGAAATTGATGACAATGACTGTCCCTCATTTCTGATAGCAGGGAAAAAGAGGAATTATTGGGGATGGAATAAAAACACTACATCCTTATTTTGTTACTTTCACTGTTTACTGACTTGTAATCCGAGTTAAGATAGTTCTTGGGTTGACATTAAAAAATTATATTTTTTAACTGCTGTTAACTTTATAGAGTTGATATAAAATAATTTACTACAGTATCAGTATTTGGTTCATAATCTTATTTTTCTAAATTTTCCTCATTTAAAATTTGGGTGTGTCTAATATTCAATTTTATAAAATTTTTGTTACCTGTAATTCTTTTTAAATCATACTTTCATTCTCAAATTATTTAGCTGATACAGGCAGTCAGGCACAGGTTATATTGTGTTATTGTATGACATTCACTATAAATTATACACAACTTAAACATCACATCTAGGTCCTAGTGCCTGCTGTCTAGCTAATAAAAATTTAGTTAAAATTAAACATTATTCAACTCATTCATACTATACACTTTACCTATCATAATAAGATCAAATCACATACTGCACCCAGCCCAACCCTTTTAATCAATTAATATTTAGACTTTAGAAATAGGCTAATAGTCAAATACTGAACTGTCACAAAAAACACTTCAGACTACAGCTACAATAAATGCAATAAGTGGCTGTGAGTAACAAATTACAAAGATTATTTTGCTGCAAATTTTAATTTTCTTGTGAGAACTTTGGTTTTTAATTAATTAAATAATTAATACATGATGAAATATTAAATATATATTAGGGCTGCGGAAATTATCGAAATTAATCGATTAAACTGTAAATTTTTTTATCGATTAAAATTATTTTAATCGATAAAATAGAGATTAAAATTAAAGAAAATGTTTTACATGATTTCGTCGATTTATTAATAAATAATTATTTATTAATAATTAACAATAGTTTGCTTTTTTAACGTACAAACTTCTCCATTTAAAAAAAAAAGATTTTTAAAGTGTAACCTTTAAAATAAGCTGTTTTATAAGGAAAATGATATACAAAATTTAACATTGTTATTACTGAATTAAAAATATCTAAATTTAAATTGATTGACATTATATTGAACTACTTAAATTTTAAAAAAAATCCATTGCCTGTTTTTGTTACTGCCATTGAAATTTTCAGTTTAATGACGTCATAATCCTATTTTTAGCTTTAATCTAAATTATCGATTAATTATTCGGTAATTTTTCAAAAGTTAACGATTAATTTTAATTTAATCGATAACAGCCCTAATATATATTAATGTTATATTTAAGCTATGCTATTAAAGATTATGCATGGTTTAGAGTAGGCACTTTATTTTTAAAAAAATTACTTTAAAAAAATGACCAATGGCAATGGCATAGTTAAATGGAGCTGATCTTTAAGTACATTTTTTAACACCCAGATTATATTTTTAGGATTTGCAGTTTTTGAGTTATGAATTTTAAAAGTGTGGTTCAATTTGTCCCAGTCCCCAATGCATTTTAGTTTAGCCCCACAGTTTGTGTCCTAAATTCTGCTGTTTGCGCCACGCACTTGATCTCTCATTTTAATAATGATTTTATTTTCAGGATTAATGCTATAAATAAAATTATCATTGCTTTATTTTGTTTTAAAATATTTTTTATTGATAAATATTTTTCTTGGTATCAGCAGTTAAATTTATCTTTAAACGAAGTTTATATTGTGTTTACAAGTTCCAGTTCATCCGATTATCATGACCTACATTAACAAAATGAACTGTACTCTGTAAAAATGTACAAATAATATTAGGAACTCCATTTGAACCTTCAACTTTAGCTTATGACTAATATATTTAACAACACCGATCAATGGCTTAATAGTTTTTGCACATGACCACAACTAATGAATGAAACTATCGAAGACATAGTCATAGTAGTAGTATGATTCACAATGAGGTTGAATAAATAGTAATGGTTGCCAGGGACAACAAGTTTGCACACTGTGCATATGGTATTTTAAAATATCAACTCTGCAGGGTTTAGCCATATAAATTAAGTTTATTATTGAATTAATTCCATGTTAGATGATCTTTAAAGTTTTATTATCAAATATTTTAATGTTAATATGCTTAATAATTGAATATTTTATAAACATATATATTGGGGACTTCCGCTATTAAAAAAGTACAGTGTCACTTATGTAAAGAAGGGTTATGTCACTCAAAATGAAAATGACCAACATTGAACATGTACTAGGGCAATGAAAATTGGCACAGAGATAGTTCAATAGATGGTGCTGACGGAGAATTAATATGATGGGAGGAGAATTTACGACCAGTCGTAACAGCAGACAACTCAAAAGTTTTTTTTTTAGTGTTACGACATGTTGTAGCACTAGCCAAGTCTCGGTGAGTTGTCTGCCGTTGTCGTAGCAGCAGACAGTTCGTTTAATTACTAATATTAATATTTAATTATAATAAATTAAAAACCAAAGTTCTCACAAGAAAATTAAAATTCTCTGCGAAATATATAATAATAATAGGTACTTTGGTATGACAAGGGAGACTACTACTTTCTTTGTATCGGGAATTAATTTCGGCGCAGAGGATCAGAGTTTTTAATTTTCCGATGAGGGTGTAAAACTATTAGTAAATAAATACTTTCCACACATATTTCAGTTCCTTTTCCGGTCTACAGCCTATGAATACATGTTGGCCTACATTCTAATAGTTCTAAATCGTATTTTCAATCGATAGGTAATTTGGAATATCAAAGCTTATATAGGCATCTTCATCCCAAAAACTTTTGCAGAAATTCAAATTCTTGTCCTTTCATATTAATTCTTGTCCTTCTTTATCAATCATTTATATGTGTGCCAATTTTCAATGAGCTAGGACGTGAAGAACATTTTTTAAAATAATTTTAGAAATTTTACCATGCACTGACCCATTCATGATTATGAAGTGACACGACTAAGGTTGTTAAGACCGCTCGTTTTTGAGGACCGGCTAACCATTCAAAAAAAGACTGGTTAACCGGTTAACCGCTCGTCCTTATATCCCTAATGTTTTGAGAACTAACAAGAGAATGTTGTCGCCTCGCGTCATCTGATGGCATCAAAGCCCACTTCTCCCCGCTTGCGTTCAGCTCTTTCCGCATTGCCCTCAATTCATAGCATTTTTTTTTTTAATCCAAAAAATTAACTAAACAGTGACGGTTAATTGTCTTTTTTATATTTTATTTTGAAGACTCGTAGTTCACCGGTCTAAATAAGAGGACAGGTTCAATCGTTCGTTAAAATTAGCGAAGTATTTTTCATTAGTTTAAAAAACCAACGCCTGGCCCGTCCGTTGTGGGTCTAAATAAGAGGACAGGTTCAATCGTTCGTTAAAGTTAGCGAGCTATTTTTCATTAGTTTCAAAAACCAACGCCTCGCCCTGTCCGTTTTGACGTCATGTTTACCTCTCTTGTGTGTGAAGCCGGTCAACTCGCGTATTAAAATTAATTATATAATAAAATTATAAAGCTACGGAGTAAACAATGATGATAAAATGGAATTTATTTTTTTAAAAACATATTTTTCAATCGTCAACTCGCCAGAATAATTGAATTTTGCGATTCACACGTTCACCCACCCCGTTTTTTTTCTGTTCAAATAGGGTTTGAGCTACACTCGCCGTACTGTTAATGTGGTAAACAAATGCCTTTGATAGGCAGGAAAACTGTCACTAAAAGACCGAACTCGAATTTTTGGGACGATTAATCGCCCGGTAAAAACAGAAGAACCAGACATAATTGCTGGTTCCGAAACTTGGTTGAACCCCAATGTATACAACTCTGAAATTTTAAGCAGCAATTACAACATATTTAGAAAAGATAGAACAGACAATCATGGAGGCGTCCTACTTGCAATAAAATCAACACTCATAGCTGAAGAAATTAACACACAACCAAACTCCAATATAGAATCTGTTTTCTGCAAAATATTTACACAAAACTCATCACCCTTTATTGTAGGCAGTCTATATAGGCCACCAAATACAAACATAGAATACATGAGGAATCTCTGCAGTCAATTAATTTACATTAAAAACAATTATAAAAATGCTGTAATTTGGACAATGGGGGACTTAAATCTTCCAGATATAAATTGGAAAAAATATACAATCGATAGCCACCAAAATAATAAAGAAATTAATGAACATTTCTTAGACACAATGAATAACATAAACCTAGAACAGATAGTAAAAAAAGCAACTAAGAAAAAAATACTAGATTTATTCCTAACAAACAGACCAGGATTAGTAGTAGACTGCACAATAATTCCTGGGCTGTCTGACCATGATATTGTTAGGGTAACCAACACAATAAAAACTAAAATAAATAAGATGCCTAGAAGAACAATATATCTTTGGAATAAATGCAACTTAATAAAATTACACCAATCAGCTTCTAATTTCCAACAAAATTTCCTAAGTAAATTCAGCATAGTTAGCCCTGTAGAAGAAATATGGAAGGAAATAAAAACAAATCTAAAAACCATAATGGATCAGAATGTTCCAACAAAAATAACTTCAAATAGAATTAATAAATGCTGGTTCAATTTTAAACTTAAAAAGTATTGCAAACTAAAGGAGAATTTATTTAAGAAATTTAAGGCTACCAATTNAGAAAGGATACACAAAAAATACTTAAAAATTAAACACCTGACACAGAAACTTAGCCGTAACCTCCAAAATAATTATATAAACAGTGTGATAACTAAAGATAACAATAAAAACTTATGGTCCTTTATCAAATCTAAAAAAATGGAGCCTTCAGGTATAGCCACACTAAAAGACACAAATAATAAAACCTATAATGATAATGAAAATAAAGCTAATATCCTTAACAAATATTTTGCATCATCATTTTCTGCCTCAGGCGACAAGGAAATTTCAATAAATTTAAATAAATTGGAAGAAATAGGTAACATAACTGTAGATGAGATAGGTATACATTCACTCCTAAAAAACTTAAAAATAAACAAAGCTACTGGCCCAGATGAATTACCTGCCAGGTTATTAAAAGAATTAAGCAATGAACTGTCCCCAATCCTTGTAGTTCTTTTTCAAGCCTCTCTAAACCAGGGCAAAGTGCCCGAGGATTGGAAATTAGCCTATGTAACGCCGCTCTTCAAGAAAGGTGATAAGTCAGACCCTGGTAATTACAGACCTGTATCACTTACTAGTATCACATGTAAATTACTGGAACACATAATATATAGCAGAATAGTTAACCACCTTGACAAATATAATGCCCTATGCCCACACCAACATGGCTTTAGAAAGAACAGATCATGTGAAACACAATTGATAGGCCTAATAGATGATCTATCAAAAGGCTTAGATAATAATGATCAAATAGATACAATATTACTAGACTTCTCAAAAGCATTCGACAAAGTTCACCACCTTAGTTTACTCAAAAAACTTAAATACTTTGGAATCTCAGGTCCCTTACATCACTGGATCCAAGATTTCCTATTGGGTAGGGAGCAAACTGTAATAATTAATGGTTCTAAATCTACACCAATAAAGGTTAACTCAGGAGTTCCACAAGGAACTGTCCTAGGTCCCTTACTATTTTTAATTTATATAAATGACTTACCCAACAATATCTCAACAGGAACTAAAGTTAGGTTATTTGCTGATGATTGTATAATCTATAGAACAATCAAGTCAGAACAAGATAGCAAAATTTTACAAAAAGACTTAGATGAATTAATAAAATGGGAAACTAACTGGAGTATGTCCTTCCACCCAGAAAAATGTCAACTGCTAAGAGTAACAAAGAAAAAGAAACAAATAAATTCAAAATATTTCATTCATGCAAAAGAACTAACCCAAACTAAAGATGCGAAATACTTAGGAGTCATAATAAATGAGAAACTATCTTGGAATCCCCATGTCAATGAAGTTATTAAAAAATCAAACAAAACCTTAGGCTTTATAAAAAGAAACTTTTACAAATGTAACAAAGATATAAAACTAAAATGCTATCTCACCCTGGTGAGACCTATACTAGAATATGCATCTTCAGTATGGGACCCATCCACCAAAGAAAATATTGATAAGTTAGAACAAATACAAAAAAGAGCTGCCAGATTCATTACTGGAGAATATTCAAAACTGACAAGAGTAACACCATTAGTTAAATCATTAAACCTTGAAACACTAGAGGATAGAAGAACCAAGAGTAAATTAGTAATTATACATAAGGCAATTAATTCTAATTTAGAAATACAACACAAAGAAAACCTAATACAACCCTCAAATAGACATAAAGACAAAAACACCTTTCTTATTCCATATGCAAGAACAAACACATACAAGTTTTCTTTCTTTCCGTCCGGTATTCGGGCGTGGAATGGGTTGCCTGAAGAAACCAGGAAAGCCTCCACTTTATCATCTTTTAAAACTCTAGTAAGAATACAGGACTAAACACAAACCATAGAAATACGTAGGACGCAATAATCTTCTGTACAGAAGGAGCGTCTGTAACATATAAGATAAGATAAGGTATCTTTGCTACGTCTTTCAAATACCTCTCGTAATATAGGTACATGTACTTCACTAAGCGGCGTGCGCCAATACGTTTTTTGAATGCCTGAAATGGACTATAAATCGGTGATCAGAAAATGCCGATAGGTCACGGGGTCATATGCTTTTATAGCTTTCTGTGTCTTTATAAGAAACAGACTATAATAAATATAAATAGAAACAGCCTCGGCCTTGACCGTTGTTGACATCAAACACGCACTGTTAGTAACTAGTACTATTAGTTGTGAACTTCAGTGAAGCAAGGCTATAACGCGTCATGTACGCACGCTTACAGCTTGGAGACTGAAGGTTTGATTAGTTTGAATGCCAACCTAGGCTACTTGTCAGCTGGATCGTGGTATCGCTTTTACTCACTGTGACAAAGCGAGAGGGAGAGGCGCGTTACGGCTTGTGTTGTTTTTTTCACTACGTTACCGCTAGTTTTTTTGTTTTTTTTTTGTTGTTGTTGTTTTCTTTTCGGTTACACGGTCCTGCGGTCCTGAAAAAGGATGACCGATCCTGATCTGAGGACTGGTTAACCGGCTAACCGGTTAACAAGCTTAGACACGACCCCTTTAAATGGCAGAAGTCTCCAACGCTTATAAAATATTCAATTTATTTTTTACTTTTAACATTAAAATATTTGATAATTGATCTTTAAAGATGATCTAATATGGAATTAGTTCAATAATTTACTAAATTAGACGGCTTAACCCTGCAAAGTTGGTATTATGAAATATAATAATGTACCGTGTGCAGACTAGTCCATGGCAACCATTACTATTCACTGAACCTCATTTTGACTCCTACTACTACAATGTCTTAATTAGTTTCATTCATTAGTTGTGGCTGTGTGCAAAAATCTTTTAACCATTGGTCAGGGTTAAATTAATTATTCATGAGCCAAAGTTGAAGGTTCAAAAGGAGACTGATATTTATATGTAGGTCATGATGATAGTGGGTGAATTGGAACTTGTAAACACAACTGAAACTTCTTTTAAAGATAAATTTCACTGTTATACAAAGTAAAATGATTTATTAATAAAGAATATTTTTAAAGCAAAATAAAGAACTAATTATTTTATTTCTAGCATTGATCCTGAAAATAAAATCATTATTAAAACAAAGACTTAAGTTTAAGTGCGTGACGCGAACAGCGGACTTGAGGTCAAAAATTTGTGGAGGAAAAATGCATTGGGGCTTGGGACAATTAAATTTGAACCACACTTCAAAAATTCATAACATTAAAATAGGTACTTTGACAGAAAATTTAAATGTAGTCCAATAGGCTTAAATAATACATCATTTTAAAGGGCTTGCTAAGACCTTTTCAAAAACACTTGTTTTGTCTTTCTATCTTTTATAGAAGTGGAGTTATTAATTTTTTTGTCGATTTTTTTGGCCCCTTATATAATCTATATAATTTATTAAAAAACGTGTGACCCAAATTTCAAGATTCTGTACTATTTCCCTCATAACTTTTTTAATTTTAAAGATATGGTTATCAAATTTTCAGGAGACATTAACAATCCAATTTACAAAATAATGAACAAGGAATGTTTAAATTATATCAAGGTTTTGTATTTTGTAAAAATATATTTTAAAGGCTGTTGAAGAAAATCAAGGGCGAATATTATTGTTTTATATATATATAAATTCAAATCAGAACAAAAAGTTGCATGCCTAATGTATTAACAATTAGTTATATTGTAAATTTAAATCAATAACTATAATTAAATGTTTGAATGGTAAGTATTTGACTTTTAAAATAAAACTGAATGCAAGTTTCAATAAATTATTTTTGGAAATACCCCACCCCCTTGATTCCTGATGACGGAAATTTCAAATTAAAATCAAATTCTATTAGTATTTGAAGATTTAAGTATCTTATCAAATTATAATAAGAATAAGAACATTTTTACTGTCAATTTCTGAGTAAATAACTTGTATTATTTATTATATGCGCATTTACTTAAATGTTATTCATAACATGTGTCACTGTTCTGACTGTTCTTGCCTTATCAGTTATCACATATTTGACAATTGAAGGTATTTAGAGTTCTGCAATGAAACATCATTTTTATCTCTTTTACTTTTAATTATGTCTATGTTACTACTTAGTAATAATATCTAATTAATTTTAATTGACATTTCTTTCTTTTGATTATATAATATATGTAAAAATATTAAGTGTTTGTCAAATGTATATGTCCTCATTTTTGTAAAAAGAAGGTGGTAAGAAATAACATTAAATAAAAAGATTACAACACTTAATTACTATTATCATTATTAATTCTAAGTCTAAGGTAAGAATCAATTTGGACTTAGCATTGCTGGCATTAGTTAGTAAAAACTTCTAATGATGAGCTTATAATAGATTTTAATAGCATACAGACCTGCCAACTTTCCCAAAAAAAAAATCTGTAGATGGTGTGCGCGCAAGTCGGGATCGCGAGTCATTAGCGCCGTGGTCTAAATCTATACACTTAATTATCAATAGTTAAATAATTAAAAGTTAAAGAAATAATCATTTACCTTCATTTTCATGTAATAGTCCACAGAATGAATATTAACATCATTACAAATGTACATATATACATATGCACAGAACAGAATAATCATTATTTACATATGTACACAACTTGCATGTGTTCAGTTTGACAACATTTCTCTTGCGCCGTTTTACATTTGCCCAACAACTCTTTGGACATATGTAAGTTGCCATGGCAATTGGTAACTTTGGTAACCAACAAATTAGACAGAGTCTCCACTTTCATAGAGGCCATTGAGTCTGTATAGTTTTTCTTGACAATAGAAAAAATTCTTTCGGCATCTGCATTGCTGTGGGGAATGCAGCACACTGCAAGCATGGCAGTAGCCAAATCCTTTAACTCCACTTGGATTATATAAGTTTTTCAGGAAGTGCCACTGTTCATCCACCCTGGTCGAGGTAACCACTTCCTTTGGTAGGTCCATAATCTGGTACTTCCTGAATTGTTCCTCATAGGAGTCCAGTGAACAGGTCATGAGTCATTGGGATTTTCTTTTTTAAAAATTGAAGGTCAGCAAAGGTACCACTATCTCTCCAATTCAAATTCATATGTAACACTTTGGCATGCTGGTAGAGTGGGTCAGATAGTGGAAATTTCTCTTTCATATACTTGAGAGCTACAACATAGAAAGACTTTAGGTGCTCTACAACCACTTTTCTTGACTTCTCATTCAGCTTTTCCAAAAGTGCATTGCTGCATTAGTTTGTAGTTTCACTGTCAATGCTGTTAGCTGCA
>MUZC01001993.1:757740-783605 GCA_002072015.1 Radix auricularia | reverse complement strand
AGCATACCAAATAGTTATAAATAATAATGTAAATATAACTAAGTATAAGTAATATAATATATATACCATTATATACTAGAAAACTAATAGTATTATTATTAGGGTCTAATGATTTATTAATAAAGTTAATTGAAATAATTGAACATGTATGATCTGTATCTTTTTTGTGAACTGACTTTAAATTATTAATACTACTAACACTAACACTTAATCATAATAATAATAGTGAATAATTAATAATAATAATTAATAATAAGACAAGTAACCAGTCTAATTACTAATTCTAATGACTTTAGTAATGTTAATTGGACCTTTATTTCTTTGTAAACTGACTTTAATATTACTAATAATTAATAGTTATGCATAGTAGTGCTACTAGTACTAGGCCTAAGGCTAGTACTAGTCGTAACTAGTATTAGTATTAGTCAGTAGTATTAAGTCATTAAATATATAATGATAGTGTGCATTTTATTAATTTTGTGTTTTTAATCAAAATATTATTTAATATTATCATTCAATTCTTGTAATAACTCTTAGACTAAGTATACATTGCCATTGCAATATATAATTAAATTTATTCATTTTTGAGTAAATTGATAGGCAAGTCCATTTCCGACAACCCACGCTTTTGTTTATGAAGGGAGGTGACTTATGAAGCACTGACGTTTTTTCGCTTAAGTCCTAACACTGTACCAAGCATAACTCATGAGTACCAACACCAATGTTAACGAAGTAAAGTTATTCAATTCAAAAAATGGATGTCCCAGGACCACATCTAAACCACAAAATCTTAGGCCTCACGGTTAACTTTTTTATTGGTTTTCTTTCACATGATTCTGTTAAAATGTATAGCACCGCGGTTTAAAAATACGAAATCGCTTCAAAAATGGTATCGATATGTCGGAAAAACCTAGCTGTATTCGTCTATGATGACAAAGTGTGCTTTTTTTTAGAATACTGTGACGTAAAACGCGTACTACCGATGTGGCCGAAAGACCGACTGTAAAATCGCCATGACAGTTTTTATGTGAATTTACGACATGCGCAGAAAGATGCGCGAACGAGTATCGAAGTACCTAATTAAAACTATTAATCAATTAATCCTAAAATTATAATTTTGGTGTTAAAATTTACTTAAAAATCAGCTCTATTTAACTATGCTATTGGTTTTTTTATTATTTTAAAGTTAATTTTTTTTACTAAAGTGCCTAATAATAATAATAATATACATGCCAATGCCGAAAATGCAGGATAACCCATTCATTCATTGTCATTGTGATTGTGGATTGTCATTCATTCAATGATTGATACAAATTCAAATTATAAAAAGTTTGAATTTAAGACAATTTAATAATTTTAAGTTTATTACTATTACTTAAATGTTAAACTTTGTACTTTTTATTTACTTAAGACTTAGTAAACTTAGTTAGTTAGCCTAATTAAAATTACTAATAATACTATTAATACTAAAATACTAATTAGTAGTTTGTAATCAAATTTGCCTGTTTACTTTAACTTTAACAACTACTTCGCAACTTTACCATTACTAGATTTGAGCCGAAAAATATTTTTTATTGATGTCTGGCTTGCATAAGTAAGCCATCTACACTTTAAAGTGATGAAGTCACAATGTGTTGAAGACTTGTTGCAAACGACCTTGCATTGTAATCCTAATCGTGTTCCCCTGACGGCAGCCATTTTGTGTAACACCGGATAAGCCAGCTTCTGGAATGCAGTCACATTAAACATTATTTAATTTACATTTTCAAGTTCATTCTCTTTAAGAAACTCCCTTTTTCTCTCAGTAATACGTATTCAAATTAAATTTTAATAATCATATTAATTATTTCATTATAATAATCGCAATTTTCCATTTAATTTTTAATCATTGTTTTTTAAAAAACACTTTTCTGGCATACCTACATTTGACCTTTGATATATATATTTTTTTAACGTGTTTTTAAAAAAATAAATTTTTAAACAATGCTTCTTAAATCAAAACCATTGTCGCCATTGAGACAACTAGATGTGCAGTTAACCGTCCAATTTTTATTTATTTTTTTTAATTTAAAAGGGGGGTTGCAGCGGAAACCTCAAATTTCTCTTATCGATCTCCGCTGCAGTCCCTTTTTGGACATAGCCTGTCATAGCGTTTAACTTTATTTTAAATGTACATGTTTTTATATTAGTACACATCTCTTATTACTGAAGATATCATTTGTTGTAACCATGATGGCAAATAAGTTAATAATTTTTCCTGAATTCTTTTTTTTCCTATCATTGGCTCTTATGCTATCGTAATAGCCCGAGTCGAAAATTAATCGGGCTTTATAAAAATATTTTAAAAAATCAGTAACAAGTTAACTACATTTGTTTTTGCTGGCTGTTAGCGACGTAAGAAGATGGGTGGAACTTTTGGTCAAAGAATTAGTTTTGTGGGTTTGGAGGAGGAGGACGCAAATAATCTTGGTTGACACCTGTGGACACCACGGTGAACTACGCCATTGGGTATTAATTTCAAAACTACGCCTTATCATTATTCGTTGTTTGGAAACTAGAAATGTTGGAGAATAACTATTTAGGGGAAGAATAATGGCGTTTTATACACCACCCATTTACATCACTACAGGTTCACTGGCATTTCGATCCCCTAAATAACGGCATTAATTGTCATAAGTGTATGTGTGTATATGTGCTGTGCAATGGTATTAATTTTTTTAATGAAATGACTAAACTTGCTTTGTTACTTTGTTATACATATTAGGACTGCGATAACTTGCCGCGTGCTTCAGATTTTTACGTTAAATTATTCAAGTCACAGTTATCTTTTTTTCTAACAGAGGTTCTATACATCTGGGAACATCGAACACGGCCAAACAACTAAAGTCTTATGATATAGCTACTAATTTGGGTATAGAAAAACTTATGTGAGGATTCCGTTTTAATAATTTCTCCAGCATGTATGGTGTTAATAAAAAAAAAAAATAACCACTCAGATCTAGTTCAAGCTCGAAGGATCAAACAGTTAAAGAACCCTTGCTTAACGAGAACATGACCAAACATAAAGAGATGGCCGACTGTTTCAGTGTAACATCTGATATGTTGAAAATTTACGTTTATTTCACATTAACCGGGTGTGAGCTGGTAAGTAAAGGTAGGCTGAAGTGTAAGAGATTATTTTGAGATAGTAAGCAAAGGTATACTCAAGTGTAAGATATTTTTGTGAACTAGTAAGCAAAAATACAAAGGTATAGACTAAATTGTAAGCTTTTTTGCTGTGAACTGGTAAGCACACATACAGGCACAAGTGTAAGATATTAAACACCTTTTAAAACTTGTTAAATCATTTCTCATTCCATTGTCAACAACACTTTCTCTTTTGTACACAGCGGATCTTGCTCATTTATAACAGTCATTTTGTATTCAAAATTCAAAGGTCAACATCCAACGAGGGTTCTCTCTTATTTAGATATCTCTTTCAGTGTAACTTTGTCGTCATGACGATTTAAGTATCTTATTACAAATAATAACAAAAAAATACTCTTGCATTAAATGATTGAGTAAGCACGGTGCTAGTTATTTAAGCTTGTTATTTTTATTTACAGATCTAATTATGTCAAAGTCTTGCGAGAATGTAGGTGGCCATTACAGAAGAGTGGGAGAACCGCTTTCATGTGAAACACATGATAATTTCATCCACACTGGATTTACTGACGTCAGAGAGGGACCTGGCCTCGACTTCATCCCCGCCACTCATAATAGCCTGGTGACGTCACTTCCAGCAGAGACGACTTGTAATGACGTCACACGTCATCTCCCTGACGCCACCGCAACTCGTCGCTATGGTTACCAGACCATCAGCCCTCCCAGAACAACCAGGCATGAGTCTCGATATCGGAGATATGAGAACTTTGATTCGGCCAAACAATTTGTCAAGTCACAGACGTTCATCTTGTCGACGCACAGCACCATCGAGTCAGAGGCGTACAACATACCAATAAAATGTGGGTGAGTTGTGTTGACAAATAAGGGTAAGGGTTGACGTTAGGGTGTAAGGGTGGTGGTTCGGTTGTAAGGGTTGTGGTTAGGGTGTAAAGGTTGAGGTTAGGGTTTAAGGGTTGAGGCTGAGGTTAGGGTGTAAGGGTTGTGGTTAGGGTGTAAGGGTTGAGGTTAGGGTTTAAGGGTTGAGGTTAGGGTGTAAGGGTTGAGGTTAGGGTGTAAGGGTTGAGGTTAGGGTGTAAGGGTTGAGGTTAGGGTGTAAGAGTTGGGGTTAGGGTGTAAGGGTTGAGGTTAGGGTGTAAGGGTTGAGGTTAGGGTGTAAGGGTTGAGGTTAGGACGTAAGGTTTATGGTTATGTTATTATGTTATGGTTAGGGTTGTGGTTAAAAGTGGAAGGTATCATGATTTTCGCATTGTAGTTATATGATGCTCTAGTTGGGACATATTGGTGCTCCCAATGTTAGAGCCTTACATTTTTGTGTAACATTGTTTCGTTACTTTCTGTCTTAAATTGCTGCATTCAATTGTTGTCTTACATTGCTTTGTTACATTGTTGCGTTACATTGTTGCCTTAAGTTGTTGCCTTATATTGTTTGTTAAATTGTTGCCTTACATTGTTGCCTTACGGCATTCGTTTATCACAAAACGGCGGCAATCAATTTAGCTTAATGGAATAATGATAATTATAGATATATCCCTTTTTTCTCGGTTTATGAGGATTGAATCGGGTTGAAGACAAAGAATAACGGTTATTGAGAGAGAGTGAGGTAGAGAACGAACGTCAAGGGTCGAGACAAACAATGCTCTAAAGTACAAAAGGTAACTCAGTACGCGTTGGTCGAGTGGTAGAGCGCTCGACTGGCGTACCGATGGTCACGAGTTCGAATCCACGCGAAGGCGAGAATTTCTTCCCGGGGCCTGAGGAGTCCCCGAGTCACCCAGCTCTGAATGGGTACCTAACTAGACAATAGTTAGGCGGCTGGGTAATGCGTGGAACCCTTATAGCCGTGGCCTGTGACCGCTGCATCACTTGCCAACAGATCATCTCTCATGGTCTGTGGACGCAATTATCTTCTGCATAGAAGGAGCGTCTGTATATCTAAGATAGAAAAAAAAGATATGGCTTAGCGCTAGAGCTTGGTTTCACACGCATGCGCAGCAGCCTCGTTTGCAATGGCCTTAGAGCACAGCAGTAGACAATTTTTTTAGCAGTATTAGCAGTGGCCCTGGTTTCTGTTTTCCCTTCTTTTTAAAAAAAAATCCCATAAATTATTAGTTCGGAAGACAGTAGTGTTTCTGGTTTATAAGTATAACAATAGAAGTAAAGAAAGAAATATTTTTTTTAATGAAAATGACGCCCATGTGTATGACATCACTAAAGATGGAAAAAGTCTCCAACATAATAAAGATATAGACTATGTGGCTCTTTATTTAGTACGTGAAGTTAAAGAAATCCCTACTTACCTGCATAATAAAGGAACGCGTGCTTTTTTATTGTTATTACTATATTTTAAAAAAGTGTATTTCTTTCATCTTGAAACCATTTTTTTCTTTTTCACTTACGTAAAATGTTTTGATTTACGAATTTTTATATAATTTTTAAACCGATTTACTCTTTTTCATCGATTTAAATGTTTTGAGTTACAAACGTAGCATGTAATTAACAAGTTCTGAAACTAATTAAGTTCGTAACCCGATGCGCAACTTTAAAGGTGGATATTAAGCCACACTAAATAATAGATAGGCTGAATCTTGTAAAAACACCGACGTTTTAATTTATTTCAAACATTGGCGGATTTAGCTATAGGGCAGGGGGGCGGCTTGCCCCCCCCGCGCCCCTGTCCGGTCTAATATGGCGCCCCCTTAAGACGCCCGCGATGAACACTAAAATGGATTCACTAGAGAAAAAAAAATATTGCTAATCTAATCCAACACTGAACTGCAAATACGACAATATTGGCTTGCTAAATATCGTATTTCAAAACTGTAATATCTGGTTTGATCTGTCAGGAGCGTCGACAAGTGGAAAAAAATAGAGAAGTATTGAAATGAATGATAGACGTGACGTTGTTCTTAGCAAAACAAGGTTTGCCCTTTAGAGGACACAGAGTATACATTATTGCTTTTGTGATGGTAGTTGTAGAAATACTGGAGATTTTCGGGAAATGTTATCTTTATAAGCCAAATATGATTTTGCTTTAGACAGTCATCTAAAGTTTAGAAAGAAAAGTGAACTTTTTAAAGCCACTTGCATCTGAATTATCGGCGATAATTGATAATGAAGTTAATTCTGCACAATTCTTTCATTATTAATTAAACCGTTGATAGATCTAAAATGGATCAGATGTCAGTTTCTTTACGTTCAGCGTTAATATCAGGACATGTTGTGGAAAGATTTATAGGCTTTTATACTGTGGTTAACAGCAATGCTGCCGCATTTTTTGAGAATATGAGAAGGAAAGGCGTACGAAGGCACATCCCTGATGTCTGGAATTAAAAGTGGCCTTCAAACTCATTCAAAGAAACTTTCATCCAATGCCATCTATGTTCATTGTTGTGCAAATATTTTGAATTTCGTTACTATAGAAGCAATGATGTAAAGTTGTTTTTCGACATAGCTGAACGGTTGTATGCATTCTTTCCGTGTAGTTTATCACGTCTACATTCTCTTAAAGAACCTCATAAATCTCAATATGAATCATCAGTAGATACCCTGAAAATACCTTCTGATACAAGATGGGCAAGCCGTAAGCATGCAATTGCTGGATCATTCATTCTCTGATATTCTAGCCACTCTATAAGATATAAATTTAAGGGAATCAACAGAATATAAAGGAAGTGTCAGAGCAGAAGCTATGGGACCATCGGTTTTAATAGCAAAATATTCTTTTTTTCTGTTATTTATTTAAAAGTTGTTGGATAATATATTTGTGTTATCAAACTACTTGCAGCGCAAGAGCATCGACATTGCATTTGCAAAACAATTGATCGATGTTGTAAACAAAAAGAGGGGTGAGACTGCAATCAGGCTTATAAAAAAAGTAACTGGAAAAGACGTAAACAGGGTAAGGGTTAGCCTGAGAGGACGCAATAAAACAGCGAATGTTTTGGCAGATACCCTTTTTCAACGGACATACAATACACAAATTAAGTTTTTATTTTGTTTTAATTTTTTATATTTTATATTAGTTTTATTTAAGTTTGTTGAAATGATATGCGATAAAGCTTTTGAAATTCTGAAAGCAAATAATTTATTAACGAAAATTGTTCCAAACTAGATGTTAAAAACAAAATTTAAAGAAAAGCGAATTGCAAAAAAAAAGAAAAGTATAGCAGACGAACTTAGCAGAGATGAAAGGTGTTGATGATCCAACTACAAGTTTTAAATCTGAAACATACTTTACTATCGTGGATACACTTGTAACACACAATCAATCGGCATCCTTCCGTCTCGCGAGACGATGGTGCATCACCGTTGGGTTGGGTTGCATTTTCTCGAGTGGCTGTGCAGTCCTATCCTTGAGTGACAGTCTTTACCACAGTTTTTACACACGAGCTTTGTGCTTCCAAATGTTTTGGCCTTTCTCCTGGCTCTTCTGTCTGCAGCCTCTTCCATTCTTCTTTCCTCGGCTACTATGACGCCCTCTTTGACAACTGTGCGCCACGCAGATCGGTCTTCTGCCTTACACTCCCAGTCCCTTGTATGTATTTTGGCTGCTTTCATGTCCCTTTGACAGACATCTTAAAATCGCAAGCGTGGGCGACCTGTTTTACTCTTTCCTGAAGCAAGTTCACCATTTAAGACGTCCTTCGGGATGCGGCCGGGGCTCATTCTTTTAACATGTCCTAGCCACCTCAGGCGTCTTTCACCAAGAATTGAGAACATGCTTTGGGTATTGGCACGCGTTAGGACCTCACTATTAGGCACTTTGTCTTGCCACTTAATACCAAGGATGCGACGCAGGCATCTCAAATGGAAGCTATTAAGCTTGCGCTCTTGAGATGTATAAGTGGTCCATGTCTCGCTCCCATATAGTAGTGTACTGATGACACAGGCTCGATAGACGCACAGTTTGGTTTTCTCCGTTAGCTTGGTGTTTTGCCAGACCCGCTTATTTAGTTTAGTCATTGTTGCAGCTGCCTTGCCAATTCTGCTGTTTATTTCCTCTTCAATGGACAGTGTATTGGAGAACTTGGACCCCAAGTAGGTGAAGCTGTCCACAACCTCCAAGTTTTCATTATCGATATTTATGGTCGGAGGAGGTCGAGTGTCTTGGGCCATGATGTTTGTCTTTTTCAAGCTGATTTGCAGACCAAATTCTTTGCAGGCATTGGAGAAGCTTGACACGAGTTGTTGCAAACCAGATTCTGTGTGTGCTGTTAGTGCCGCATCATCCGCAAATAGTAGCTCTCGAATTAGGACATCTGTCGTTTTGGTCTTGGCTCGGAGGCGGGCAGTGTTGAAAAGTCCTCCATCAGCTCTGGTGTGTAACCAGATTCCCTCACTGCTATCCTTGAATGCNCCAGTATTTGGAATAGCCCGTTGCGACTGACGAAGTCGAAGGCTTTTGTAAGGTCCACAAAGGCAATGTATAGTGGCATCTGCTGCTCTCTGCATTTTTCCTGGAGCTGTCGTATGGAGAACACCATGTCTATGGTAGACCGACCGGCCTGGAAACCGCACTGAGATTCTGGATAAACACGGGATGCTAGGCTCTGTAAATGTGTTAGTATGACACGGGCAAATGCCTTTCCTACAATACTAAGGAGTGAAATGCCTCGATAATTATTGCAATCACTCCTATCACCTTTGTTTTTATATAGTGTCACTATATTTGCATCCTTTAGGTCTTGGGGGATGTAGCCCTGTTCCCAGCAGAGGGACACACATAGATGATCGATTTAATGACTTTCGGGGCACAGTTATTTATTTCTATTGTATTGATCCATCCCAAATGTTGGAAAAATAAAGATTCTTTTCGAAGTGTTTGCAAAATTTACAAACAAGACATTAATCTTGAAGAAGCAATCGTTGAATATTATACCTTCAAAGATTTGTATGCATCAAAAGGTCCATCACTATCTAGTGAACTACAACTTAAAGAGCTTCTGCCATTCTTGACTGAAAGACAGATGGCATCAGGTATCCATTTGTGTCAATACTCTATAACATTTACTTGAATCTTCCTGTAAGCAGTGGCTGAAAATCATCAAGAAATTATTTGCGCTCCAAAATGACAAACGAACGTGTGTCTGGATTGGCAATAATATCGAATTAACGTGATCTAGGTGAGAACGTTAACTTTGAATCAACGATAAATCGGTTTGCTTCTCTGAAATCACGTAGATATTAATTTAATTAGGGCTCAGGGCTCTATAATTCGCACGAACAGAGTTTCTTTCTTAGTTCAATACATCTACTAATAATACTATTGAAATAAATTTACGTCACTATTTTGAAAACATATGTGTTTTTATTGTTGCTTCTGTTTGATTTGTTCAATGATTAGGAACATGTACCAAATTAGTAGGCTAATAATTAGTATTTACGTAATGCTAGGTAACTTGTAGAATTTGGCGGCGCCCCCCTGAAATTCTCCTCGACCCCCCACGCAGAGAAACCTAAATTCGCCACTGATTTCAAAGCATACCTGCTGCAGGTTTTAACCTGATATTATAATGATAGCCTTTTATGCTGGTATTATGATGTTCTTTAGCTACACACTACAACATTTAATGGTATGACTCAAATGAAAACAATTTCTTTTAAATGCAAATGGACTATACAAGTTTCATGAATATCATGGTAAATTACACACATAACGCAGCTTTACATTCTAGGAAATAACGTTTCGGCATATGCATGGGATATCTATTGATTTACAGTTTACATTGTGATTATAAGAGTAGGTGGTACAATGAATTTGTCTATTTGTGTGGTGCAGTGAAGTTATGTGGCGTAGTGAAGTTATGTTGTCTATTTGTGTGGCGCAGTGAAGTTATGTTGTCTATTTGTGTGGCGCAGTGAAAGGCTGTTTCTTTGTTATGAAAGGTATTAACGCCAGCCAATATGTTAACAAGGTTCTTATTGGATATAGTTGGAGGCTGCTGTATCGGGGATGACGACCGAATTAGGTAGGAAATGAAGAGCTGTAGTTTTTACCTTCACATCTTGCTCAGAATAACACATAAATCCCAAATATGTCATAACTGACAAACTTGTCAATTTTGGCGTTTGATAATGCATTTTCCCCCAGCTTTTTAAACAAAAAATAATAGTAGTAATAATAATAATAACAAAAATAATATTTTTTTCCAAGTTATTTAACACACCAGGATTATATTTTTAAAAATATGTTGGTTATGGAAGTGTAACCTTAAACCTTAAGTAACCTTAAAACTGAACGTTTACTTCTTAATTAATCACACACCCCCTTAACCAATATTAGCTCTTCCACATATTTTCCTTAATCCATATGCCATTATGTACTCTACCACTTTTCAAGTGTGTAATAAACAGACACGGAATGGCTAAAAGTTTGCTAGCAATCAGTAAGTTATTAGATTCGCCAAAGAGTGCAAACACTAGAATGGGACGCGGTGGTCGAGTGGTGGCGCGCTCGACTGGCGAACCGATGGTCATGAGTTCGAATCCACGCGAAGGCCCAAGGATTCCCCGAGTAGTAGTCCCCGAGTCACCCAGCTCTGATTGGGTACCTAATTAACAATAGTTAGGCGGCTGGGTAATGCGTGGAACCCTCAAAGCCGAGGCCTGTGACCGCTACATCACATGCCAACAGATCAGGAGCGTCTGTATATCTAAGATAAGATAAGATAAGATAAAGTGTACTAATTAAATCATGTACAAATTAAATCACGTACTTTCAAATTTAAGATATATTTAATGTATTTTTTTTTAATTTCAATAATTTATCATTCGCATTATGAATTTAAATATAAATAATAAAACTAAAAATGTCTATTATGTCTCTCTTTCCTATATAATAAAAGGCAATTTTCTTTCCGGTCATCGATAGTGATTTTTCCCTCAAACTCCTACAGACTCCCACAACCAATCAGAAAAATTAAATCTCATTTAGTCTACACATTGAACAAGTTTACGCGGACGTTCAAAGCGAGTTATTTTTTTTGTGTGTGCATAATTTTTATCAAAGACCTTTTTTTGAGCGGTACGCAATGCGATTTATAGTTTTTAAAAAAAAAAATTTAAAAAATTAAATTTTTTTTTTTTTAAATAATAAAAAAAAAAAACGTTGTTTTTACAGGCTATTTATTATAACTATAATTAATAGTATTTTTAACGTGATGACATGTAGTGCCGTTCAAGGCGGCTGTTGGAAGGGAGTTACAAATGCCACTCTAAGAGGCGGCGGAACGTCCTTGGACGGGCTTTGTTGCTCGTATGAAATAAACTTTGGCGTCCAAATTATAATATTAATATTCTCCCACCATTGTGTTATCTTTCTTTATACCAATGCTACAAATATTCCAAAATTACTATTGCGAAAACTTAGTCCCTGAATTCCCAGCAACGACAGTTCTGTTAAGAACAATATGTTGCATTCAATCGATTTTCTTTCCTAGTTAGTGTAAAAATGTTTTTTTGAGGCTGCACAAAAAAAAAATATTAATAGTGTTTTTCAATACAATAAGTTACACCTCAATAGTTCGTTTTATTTGTTGTGTTTGTTAGAGAAGGGAAAATAAGCTATTTTTGTTTTTTCGTCTTTTAGATTTTTTACTATACTATTTTTTCCGGTTAGGCGCGGTTAGCCTAAAGAACGAAATAATACATATATATGAACACGTTTACAGCATTATTCCACAGGTGTAAAAGATGTAGATTTCTGAACAGCTTTAAAGCATTATTCCCCATGTGTCAAACAAAAAAATTACTAAACAAGTTTACAACATTACTCCACAGGTTTAAACACAACTTACACTCACATAGTACCATGTTACACTATCGTAGTACCATGTTACACTCTAATAGCATCATGTTACACTATCATAGCATCATGTTACACTATCATAGTATCATGTTACACTATCATAGTATCATGTTACACTATCATAGTATCATGTTACATAATCATATTATCATGTTACACTATCATAGTATCATGTGACACTCTCATAGTATCATATTACACTCTAATAGCATCATATTACACTCTCATAGTATCATGTTACACTATCATAGTATCATGTTACACTATCATAGTATCATGTTACACTATCATAGTATCATGTTACACTATCATAGTATCATGTTACACTCTAATAGCATCATGTTACACTCTAATAGCATCATGTTACACTATCATAGTATCATGTAACACTATCATAGTATCATGTTACACTATCAGAGTATCATGTTACACTCTCATAGTATCATGTTACACTCTCATAGTATCATGTTACACTATCATAGTATCATGTTACACTCTAATAGCATCATGTTACACTCTCATAGCATCATGTTACACTATCATATTATCATGTTACACTCTAATAGCATCATGTTACACTCTCATAGCATCATGTTACACTATCATAGTATCATGTTATACTATCATATTATCATGTTACACTCTCATAGTATCATGTTACACTCTCATAGTATCATGTTACACTCTCATAGTATCATGTTACACTCTAATAGCATCATGTTACACTATCATAGTATCATGTAACACTATCATATTATCATGTTACACTCTCATAAGATCATGTTACACTCTCATAGTATCATGTTACACTCTCATAGTATCATGTTACACTATCATAGTATCATGTTACACTATCATATAATCATGTTACACTATCATAGTATCATGTTACACTCACATAGTATCATGTTATCATATCATAGTATCATGTTACACTATCATAGTATCATGTTACACTATCATATTATCATGTTACACTCTCATAGTATCATGTTACACTCTCATAGTATCATGTTACACTATCATAGTATCAGGTTACACTCTAATAGCATCATGTTACACTCTCATAGTATCATGTTGCACTATCATATTATCATGTTACACTCTAATAGCATCATGTTACACTCTCATAGTATCATGTTACACTATCATAGTATCATGTTACACTATCATAGTATTATGTTACACTATCATATTATCATGTTACACTCTAATAGTATCATGTTACACTCTCATAGTATCATGATACACTCTCATAGTATCATGTTACACTATCATAGTATCATGTTACACTCTAATAGCATCATGTTACACTCTCATAGTATCATGTTACACTATCATAGTATCATGTTACACTCTCATAGTATCATGTTACACTCTCATAGTATCATCTTACACTATCATAGTATCATGTTACACTATCGTATTATCATGTTACACTATCATAATATCATGTTACACTATCATAGTATCATGTTACACTCTCATAGTATCAAGTTACACTATCATAGTATCATGTTACACTCTCATAGTATCATGTTACACTCTCATAGTATCATGTTACACTCACATAGTATCATGTTACACTATCATAGTACCATGTTACACTCACATAGTCTCATGTTACACTATCATAGTATCATGTTACACTCTAATAGTATCATGTTACACTATCATAGTATCATGTTACACTATCATAGTATCATGTTACACTCACATAGTATCATGTTACACTATCATAGTACCATGTTACACTCACATAGTCTCATGTTACACTATTAATCATAGTCTCATGTTACACTATCATAGTATCATGTTACACTATCATATTATCATGTTACACTCACATGGTATCATGTAAATGTCTCATACTATGATACACTCAAACTCAAGCTATTACTAATTTAATTTAGGTAGGGCTGTATTAAGCGTGGTAGTACTGGTAGAACAATGTCTATACAAAATTTACTCAAACGAGTACGTGCAAATGAGCATGACGAATGACTCTCGCTGGGTTCGAAAGATCACAGTGGGCAAGCTCCTTGCCTTCACTTGTTTTATTCTTTCACAGAATAACGCATTAACAAATGATTCGTATAGTATTGGATATCACGTCCGCCTTGTTTTCGGAAAGTCCTGGGTTAAAGCCCCCGAAAAAAAAAATTATTTATTTATTTTCTGCCTGTACTTTTCACCATTATTTTGCGAAGATGAAAAGCTGTTTATGGTTAGCAAGGGATGGTAGTGAAGTGTGTGTGTGGGGGGGGGGGGCATGTAAAACAACCTCTGTGCACGTCTCCACGTTTAATCGCTTTTTTTTCACTGGTTGTGTCCGTTCTCTCACCCCTCCCCCCACACCGTTCTTTACACTATGATGAGCAAGTCTGCAGCGTATGCCGCGGGTGTTCACCGACTAAACCACCCCGACAAAACGGCCCCGACAAAACGGCCCCGGTCAAAACGGCCCCTGACAAAACGGCCCCGGACAAAACGGCCCCTGACAAAACGGCCTCAGACAAATCGGCCCTGGACTAATATATGTTAATGTAATTAGATTTTATATTATTTTTTTTACTCACCAGTTCAGTGTCAGTTTTAGTTCACAAAAATAGTTAATAATATCGCAAGAAAAAATTTAATGTTATTTAAGATATATGGTAGCAAGTCACAATTGTTTGTTGAGAAGAAATAATAACATAACGTTAAAAGAAATAATTTTAAAATTTGACAACTTTCTTAAAAGGTGAATAAGTTGAACAAAGGTTAAATTAACTTAAAAAACAAAAATATTATTATTATTTTTTTTTATTTTTTTTTTTTTGTAAAAATGTGTACAATTTGTCTGGGGCCGTTTTGGTCGGGGCCGTTTTGACCACGGCCGATTTGTCTGGGGCCGTTTTGTCCGGGGCCAATTTGACCAGGGCCGTTTTGTCGGGGCCGTTTTGTCAGGGGTGGTTTTGACGGGTCACCCCTAGCACCGCCGCGGGTCGTATATTGTTGTAAAAATATATAAAATGAGATTGCGTGAACCTTGTAGGATGCCACTAAACAATGAACGTAGTAGGTGAAGAGCCTTCGTCGGCGCACAAACAAAAAAAACAACTAATTGAATTACAAAAATAAAACAAAAATAGCTGCTGTATTTAGTCCAGGAATTCATCAGCCATAAAGAAGATAATACGATTACTATGTCTGTTTTACATCCATTCTTTCCACTCGGAAACTTTTTGTTGTAATGACAGTGCTTTCTTCAGCTATAATCAAATTAAAAACCGCAATACAAGAAGTATTTTCACGAACTTATAAAGAATCAATATTTATTTTCTGTACAGCAAAATACAGACTTTTATCAATCCAGTAATCTCTTTCCCAACAGCAACATGCAGACTTTGATGATCTGTCATTTATTTTCATACAGCAACATGCAGACTTTGATGAATCTGTCATTTATTTCCATACATCAACATGCAGACTTTGATGAATCTGTCATTTATTTTAATACAGCAACATGCAGAATTTGATGAATCTGTCATTTATTTTCATACAGCAACATGCAGACTTTGATGAATCTCATCAAGGGAACAGCTGGAACAGGAATTCTCTCCCTTTCATTGGCCTTCAAAAATGGCGGATTGTGGGTAAATGAAATGTTTGATGACACATATTAAAATACTATAGGGAACTGAAAAACTAAATAAGATCCCCAAATTCTTGTCCTTTAAATAAGATATTAAAAGATATCCCAGAAAGATGACCGAACTGCGGCTCGCGAGCCGCATGTGTCTCTTCTGTGTTCACATTGCGGCTCACGAGACATTTAAGAAAATAAACCTTTTCGTTTACTTTACAGTGTTGAAAATAATTAGAGCTAGCTTTCAAGTTTGAAAGTTGAAGGGATTAATTGGTTTCTCGTTGTTTGGTGATGTAAACTGTTACATTGCTGTTTCCATTTCCGGATAAATTTCCAAGTTTCAAAACACGTGTGTCTACTTAAATGAACGCTAGATAAAGATGTAGAATAGCAGTAACGCGACTTTGTGCTAGGTTTGGCAGATATCTTCATAACCCCACCTGGAATGGTGTTCGGCAGGAAAATGTGATAAAAGCCAAAAGTAGATCCCTCGGGTAACGGGCTTCATCAGAAATTCATTTTCATTAAGAAATTGTATGGTACAAATTAAATCAAATTGGAATCCTTTTATGCAATAGAATCTTATTGGGGCATGGAATCCCATTCGAGTATGCATGTAGAGAAATGGATATAACGAACTGCCTATACAAATAATGTTAATTGCTTTTCGCAAAGAAATTTCTTTTAAGATTGAGTAAGATTACTTGTAAAAAAAGTAAAAATGATAAAATTGTAAATAATTTTTTAAAAAAACGGTGTACTACTAAATTTACTTCATTAAAAGGCTGTAGATCTATATGTTTGTTTGTTTTTCGAAACCAACACGAAAATACCGGATATTTACGTTTAAAAAAATGTCAAACGAATTTTTTTTTAATTTTATGGTTTAAATTTATTTTTTAACCATTTTAATTTTATCTAAAAGAATGTAAGTTTGGATTGCGTGATGGCAAGTTCATGTTGTTGTTTTTTTTAATCTGTGTACGTCTATAGCTTTTTTCGGATGTTTTTTTTTTTTTTAAAAAATTTGTTAATTTTTTTATTATTTTTTTTTAATTCAGTAAATAATTATTTAGAATTTTGGATATAATTCAATTTAATCTAAATTAAATATATTCTACTTTTTAAAAATTATGTTGGAAAAAAAAAGCAGATACTTATTAATTAATTTCATAGTACTTTTAATTATGGTATAATTTATGCCATACAAAGTAGATACGTAGTAAAGTTCAAAATACGTGTTCTTTTATTCATTTTTATTGGGAAAAAATTACATCGAATCCACCAGTGGCAATTAAAAAAAATAATAATAATAAAAATAAAATTAAAAAAACCACCAGTGACAATGCTTCACTGACTAGATCTATATTCTAATTCTACTTAAAACAAAACAAGTTTTTCACTTCACTAAAATCACATTATAGACCCTTTTTTACACACAATTTCTCCATTAAATATTTTAATATTTTCATGTCTTATAATTTTACATCGCAGTTTTACTCAATTAGATTTAAATTTCCGCATAACAAATGCAAATTATTCACACCAAACGAGCTGGCTGTAATTTTAAGCCCATCATTTGGAGATTGTGTGTGTGTGTGTGTGTGTGTGTGCTTTTTGTTTAAAGTTGTTTTACTGAGATTCGTTGTAATTGTGTTTCGAAGATTTATGTATATTAATTGCCAGGTTGGCCTCGCATTGTTTCTACTGATCGCTCTCGTAGCTATTCACGGTATGCATATTTTGAATCGATGCTCGGACATCTTAGAAAAAAGGTCAGTATTTTTCCATTTTATACATAAATAAGACATATGTTCTACCAACAGCATATATACATAAGGTATATGTTCTATTAAGATCCCATGTACATAAGATACCGCCCATTAATGACGTCAAGCGTTAAGGAGGGGAGGGGGTCGAGTATTTGGGACGGTGTGTGACGCATTGCAGGGGGTGGGGGGTGTTTAAGAAATGTGACGTCACATCAAAACTGCAACTTAAAATAAGACTTCCACTTAAATATTCGATTGATTTCAGACTTACATTAAATTAGGGCCGTTTTAACGCAAGGCCGTTCGGCATTTACCCGGGGGCCCACGAGTAGAGGGGCCCCATGGGAATATATTTATTTATATATATTATGTATTTATTTTTTATTCCTGCGGGTTGATCGCACTCTTTTTTGCCCATGGGCCCAAAAGGATGTAAAGATGGCTCTGCACTAAATACATATTGAAATGACCATAAAAGTAGTGTGCAACATGCTAATTTTCAATTAGAAAATACGTTTTTTAGTGGGGCAGGGGGGGGTCAAAGATTTGTGACTTTGGAGAGGGTGGGTAAAAATAGGCCAAATTCCTATGACGTCATTTATGGATGGCCCCTAAGGCCAATGCTCTACCAAATTTATTTATACTTAAGACATATGTTCAACCAACAGCATTCATACAGAAATATGCTCTACCACTGTTATTCATACAATCGGCATATGCTTTATGTGCACATATTTTGAGCTTTACATATTACAGTTCATGGGAATCGAAACTTATGACAACTCAATGTTTGTTTGACTAAAACAACCACTGAATAAATAGCTCATCGACAGGTCAAATGACAACATTGTTACATCAACAAATCAAATTTCCCCCTTGGTACATCGACAGGTCATATTCATATGTCCCGACTTGTTACATCGACAGGTCATATTTCCCCACTTGGTACATCGACAGGTCATATTCATATTCCCCACTTGTTACATCGACAGATCAAATGTCCCCATTGTTACATCGACAGGTCAAATGTCCATATTGCGACTTATGCTGACGTAGTTCACCAATGTTTCGCAGACGGCCCTAAGGAGGTCCAAAAATATGCAAATTTCTCAAGGTAAATCTAGGATAACACCAAGACTGAAAAGTCTGCCCTTTTTAATTCTTTGCCCTACTTAATTCATTGGCTTCTTAATTGCATTACCCTATTTAATTCTTTACCCTACTTGATTCATTTTTCTATTCAACCCATAACCTTAATTAATCCATCAGTGTGTTTAAGTCACTGTCCTATTTACATCATTGCTCTATTAAAAATTTATTGATCCACATAATTCATATATCTCAACTCTCTAATCAGTCAATTATGACTTGAAACTGCTTGAAAACTTTTGTAGCTGCCTCGTGAAACCCCAATACCCGCTGCCAATCATTTCTATCAAACTTGTTTCCTTCTGCTACACCTGTTTCTGTCTGTCACACGTCTTTCCTTTTTGTCAATCCGCCCTCATCTGTCACACCTCCTTCCATCTGTCACACATCTTTCCATCTGTCACACCTCCTTCCATCTGTCACACCTCCTTCCATCTGTCACACCTCCTTCCATCTGTCACACCTTCTCCCTTCTGTCACACTTTCCATCCGTCACACCACCTTCCATCCGTCACACCTCTTCCTTCTGTCAGACCCCCTTCCTTCTGTCACACGTCCTTCCATCTGTCACACCTCCTTCCTTCTGACACAACTCCTTCCATCTGTCACACCTCCTTCCTTCTGTCACACCTCCTTCCATCTGTTACACCTTCTCCCTTCTGTCACACTTTCCATCCGTCACACCACCTTCCATCTGTCACACCTCCGTCCATCTGTCACACCTCCTTCCTTCTGTCACACCTCCTTCCATCTGTCACACCTCCTTCCATCTGTCACACCTCCTTCCATCTGTCACACCTCCTTTCCTTCTGTCACACCTCCTTCCATCTGTCACACCTCCTTCCATCTGTCACACCTCCTTTCATCTGTCACACCTCCTTCCATCAGTCACACCTCCTTCCATCTGTCGCACCTCCTTCCATCTGTCACACCTCCTTCCATCTGTCACACCTCCTTCCATCTGTCACACCTCCTTCCATCTGTCACATCTCCTTCCATCTATCACACCTCCTTCCATCTGTCACACCTCCTTCCATCTGTCACACCTCCTTCCTTCTGCCACACCTCCTTCCATCTGTCACACCTCCTTCCATCTGTCACACCTCCTTCCATCTGTCACACCTTCTCCCTTCTGTCACACTTTCCATCCGTCACACCACCTTCCATCCGTCACACCTCTTCCTTCTGTCAGACCCCCTTCCTTCTGTCACACGTCCTTCCATCTGTCACACCTCCTTCCTTCTGACACACCTCCTTCCTTCTGTCACACCTCCTTCCATCTGTCACACCTCCTTCCATCTGTCACACCTCCTTCCTTCTGTCACACCTCCTTCCATCTGTCACACCTCCTTTCCTTCTGTCACACCTCCTTCCATCTGTCACACCTCCTTCCATCTGTCACACCTCCTTTCATCTGTCACACCTACTTCTATCAGTCACACCTCCTTCCATCTGTCGCACCTCCTTCCATCTGTCACACCTCCTTCCATCTGTCACACCGCCTTCCATCTGTCACACCTCCTTCCATCTGTCACACCTCCTTCCATCTATCACACCTCCTTTCATCTGTCACACCTCCTTCCATCTGTCACACCTCCTTCCTTCTGCCACACCTCCTTCCATCTGTCACACCTCCTTCCATCTGTCACACCTCCTTCCATCTGTCACACCTTCTCCCTTCTGTCACACTTTCCATCCGTCACACCACCTTCCATCCGTCACACCTCTTCCTTCTGTCAGACCCCCTTCCTTCTGTCACACGTCCTTCCATCAGTCACACCTCCTTCCTTCTGACACAACTCATTCCATCTGTCACACCTCCTTCCTTCTGTCACACCTCCTTCCATCTGTTACACCTTCTCCCTTCTGTCACACTTTCCATCCGTCACACCACCTTCCATCTGTCACATCTCCGTCCATCTGTCACACCTCCTTCCTTCTGTCACACCTTCTTACATCTGTCACACCTCCTTCCATCTGTCACACCTCCTTCCATCTGTCACACCTCTTTCCTTCTTTCACACCTCCTTCCTTCTGTCACACCTCCTTCCATCTGTCACACCTCCTTTCCTTCTGTCACACCTCCTTCCATCTGTCGCACCTCCTTCCATCTGTCACACCTCCTTCCATCTGTCACACCTCCTTCCATCTGTCACACCTCCTTCCATCTTTCACACCTCCTTCTATCTGTCACATCTCCTCCCATCTGTCACACCTCCTTCCATCTGTCACACCTCCTTCTATCCGTCACATCTCCTTCCTTCTGCCACACCTCCTTCCATCTGTCACACCTCCTTCCTTCTGTCACACCTCCTTCCTTCTGTCACACCTCCTTCCATCTGTCACACCCCCTTCCTTCTGTCACACCTCCTTCCATCTGTCACACCTCCTTCCTTCTGTCACACCTCCTTCCATCTGTCACACCTCCTTCCATCTGTCACACCTCCTTCTATCTGTCACACCTCCTTCCATCTGTCACACCTCCTTTCATCTGTCACACCCCCTTCCTTCTGTCACACCTCCTTCCATCTGTCACACCTCCTTCCTTCTGTCACACCTCCTTCCATCTGTCACACCTCCTTCTATCTGTCACACCTCCTTCCATCTGTCACACCTCCTTTCATCTGTCACACCTCCTTGCTTTTGTCACACCACAGTCTTTCTAGCATACCGATTTCCTTCTGTCAAAGTGAAACTGACCTTGACCTAACTCCTTGCACTTTCAGACACCTCGTCAACGTGTTCATCAATGTAATGCAATGCGGTTTCTGCTGCATCTATATCGTCTGGGTGTCGGTCAACATCAAAGAGGTGACAAGCCACTATCAATGCTCTTAATTTTAATCCCCAACCCCCAATAGCGATTAGCTGAAACTTCTTAGATTTATAACCAATTGATTGATTTATTGATGGCTTGATTTTCATTTCTGGCCTAGATCATAAATTCATATTGCTCATAGGGCGGATATTTGTGTTGCAGCTCGATGAAATCTTGGAAATGTGCTAAGATTTAGAATTTCACTTTAATTGCTGATTTTGTAAAGGTTGACTGTTACGTCGTTGTCTGGGTTACTTGTTATGACCAAACGGACAGATCAACTCAAGGTAGAACACCAACACTTCTGAACATCTATAACTTTATTAACAGCAAAAGGTTCCTCCATTTCCAAACACGTCCTATCCCTCGCTCACACCAACTGTCTCTCTACTCTACGTCACGCTCACACGCTTACGTCATACCCTTTCATGCCGTGCGCACCGCACCGCACCAAACACAAGTAATACATTGACATGTCAGGGAAAACCCAATAACTCCATAATGTTTCCCTGACATATCCCCCCTCTTCACTTTAGATTTAACTTACGGAGTTAAATCTACACATGATATAAGCTACACGATCTTTCCAATTACATTAAAAAAACAATCAGGGCATAGAATCATTGTCGTTTGCAAACGCAAACAAAACAAAACAACAACCAGGAAAAAACATCGTTAACATCTTTATCATCTTTGCAGTCCCCATGGTGGGACTCTCCATGTATCTTTATAGTCCCCACAGTGGGACTCTCCATGTATCTTTATAGTCCCCACAGTGGGACTCCACATGTATATTTAATGTCCCCATAGTGCATGGGACGCTGGGGGTTATGGAGATCTATCCATCCATACCCACCTATATAATTATCTATCTTAAACATAAACATTGATAATAATACTCATCAATAAACATCAATCATTAGAAAACAATTATCAAAACACCTTTATACCCATAAATAGCATAATCATCGGAATAGTGCAATTATCATAATCTATGTCATGGAAAACTCATCATAAGAATCTATAATCATTATTACATGTTCTTTACAAAAATTTTCTGAGGTCTCCAGGTACAAAATTGTTTACATTATCAAAAAAATTGTCATGACATCAAAATCACATCTTTAGTACGTATAATAACTACAATGTAATAACACTGGTCATGAACCTCAGAAATATCACAACACATATCAAATAATGGCACGAGATCACATAGACTCTAAATTATGTCTAAAAAAATTATAGCCACTGGTCTTGATGGTGGTATATATCTTTTGTCACCTATCTTAAACAAAAATCGACCCTTGTTTCCATTATACAGGCTGATGTATCCTAGCGCAGGCCTACGCGGCCCTTCCCACATATAACAAAATATGTTGCAACTGGTGTCAATATAACCCTGACCTCTATTAAACTTTTGACATTTCATGTGTATGTCTTTTAATAACTCGGCGTACCAGCCATCTGCCCCCACACGGTGCAATATTTCCTTGAGGACCCCAAATATTAATAAACTCATTAGGCGTAACGAAAAAGCAAGACCGTCCTCTCTTTTTCGCGTAAACCTGTCCTGTGAGTTTTCGGTCAAGGTCTCTTGATTTCTGGCCAGTCTTGACCGCACATTGTCACTGTCCATGTGTAGCTCTGTATTTGTCTTGGTGTGTTTATGGAGGTCATAAGCGTCACCTTTGTCTTGCCGTACAAAATAATGTTCCTTTGAGCACATACATTGCATTGTGAACCCACTGCAGCAGNAAAAAAAATTGTCATGACATCAAAATCACATCTTTAGTACGTATAATAACTACAATGCAATAACACTGGTCATGAACCTCAGAAATATCACAACACATATCAAATAATGGCACGAGATCACATAGACTCTAAATTATGTCTAAAAAAATTATAGCCACTGGTCTTGATGGTGGTATATATCTTTTGTCACCTATCTTAAACAAAAATCGACCCTTGTTTCCAGTATACAGGCTGATGTATCCTAGCGCAGGCCTACGCGGCCCTTCCCACATATAACAAAATATGTTGCAACTGGTGTCAATATAACCCTGACCTCTATTAAACTTTTGACATTTCATGTGTATGTCTTTTAATAACTCGGCGTACCAGCCAACTGCCCCCACACGGCGCAATATTTCCTTGAGAACCCCAAATATTAATAAACTCATTAGGCGTAACGAAAAAGCAAGACCGTCCTCTCTTTTTCGCGTAAACCTGTTCTGTGAGTTTTCGGTCAAGGTCTCTTGATTTCTGGCCAGTCTTGACCGCACATTGTCACTGTCCCTGTCCCTGTGTAACTCTGTATTTGTCTTGGTGTGTTTATGGAGGTCATAAGCGTCACCTTTGTCTTGCCGTACAAAACAATGTTCCTTTGAGCACATATATTGCATTGTGAACCCACTGCAGCAGTTATTAGTTTCATTATTATTCTCATTGTGGACTATCACCATTTCCGCACCCTGCGTGGTATGTCTATCTCTGTTATCATCACATTCAAAATTTGTAGGTTTCTCCACCTCTGTGGTTTTAATCGGCTCGCCCATTTCCTCAATAACTTCCAATTCATCTGAAACCCTCTGATTTTCGTCAACTTTTGTCTGCCAGGCTCCTATAACCCAATGATACTCATCTTTACTATATGGGTCAATACTTTCTTCCTTGTACGCCTGATGATTTTGAGTCATAAATTGTTCCTTCTCAATTAGTAATTGAGACCTTTTGGACCATTTCTGCACCCCAGCTGTCATATCAGTATCATTCTCTGTTAATCTCATCATCAAGTTAGACATTCTCTCTTCTTTTTCCCGTATGATTCTCCATAATTCTAATATGTCTTCTTTGTTATGTGCTACCTTTATTGTTAACGCCGTATTCTCTTCTTCTTTCTGAGTCATTCTTTCTTTAATATATTCATTCTCTATCTTTATTTCCTTTAGCTCATTCTGTAATTTTTCTACAATTCCATCTGTATCAGTCAGTGTCTTATTCAGCCCTGTTATATTTTGGTTTGCAATCATTAAGTTTAACTCCATCTCTGCTAGCTCTACGTCTTTACTCTTTATCAAGCTAGAATATACTTTTTCCAGTTCAGTATTTTTCACGTTCAAGTTCGTGTACTTCAATTCAGCTTCATTTTGTTTTATTTTGTGCTCCGTCTTCAATTGCTCTAGTAAATCGTCCCTTTCAGCTAAGGCTTTACTCAGATCTGCTGTTTTTGTTTTAGCAATAATTATATTTGTATCACTTTCTATAAGTTTTTCCTCTTTAATCTTGACTATATCTATGAAACTAGACAACTCTTTCTCCATTGAGTAAATTTTCAATTTTAAGCTTACTACCTCGACTTCCTTTTCATCTAATTTTGTTTTGTGGTCACTCTTTAATTTTTCTAATAACTCATCTTTGTCATTAGTTATTTTGAGCAAGTTAGCTTTTTCTTTATTAGCTTGAGCTAACAAGCTGTGCTTTTCGACAATTACCATTACAAATCCATCTTTAGCTTCCTTTAGCTCTGTTTTGTAATTCTCGGCTTCCCTTTCCACCTCGGTAAGTCTATATTGAACTCTATCCAATTTTGCTTGTAAATCATTTACTGTCATTTTCTGTCCTGCGATTTCCTTGTCTTTGTCGAACAATGATGTTTTTAATCTGTCCACGAGGCTAAGTTTGTCTGCTAATTCACAGTTTAACCCATCTATTTCTTTCTTATTTTCGACAGCACGTTTTGTAAGAAACCTTATTTCTTTTTCTTTCTTCTCTAATTCTTCATCTTTCCTTGAATACTGTTTTTGTAACCACTCTATTTCTTTCTCAATTTCGGCATCACGGTTTCTAAGGAACATAATTTCTTTTTCATTCCTCTCAGATACTTCATCTTTCCTTATATAATGTTTTCTGTTCTTAGGAACCTTCTCACGACATTCACTAATTGTTTTACTATTGTACTTTTGACCACCCTGGATCATGTTTTCTTTTTTATACTTAATGACGTTAACCGGCTTCTTGGGATTTTCGTATCTATAATACTCAAACTGGCCAGATTGCGGGTCCGCCACCCTATAAACTTCTTCCGTCAGATACGGATCTTCACAATAAATGCTGGCTAATCCGTAAAGTTCTTCACCCTTGATATCGTCACGGTCATGGTCTTCCGTGTCATCCATAGCCCTTCTCTGTCTTTTTGCCTCTAATGCTGCCTTTTTTTTTCGTATTGTCTCAGTTTCTTTTCGTCTTTTTTCTGTCGCTGTCTCTGTCTCTCTTCATTTTGTCTCAGAGATTCTTCAGCGTCTTTTTCCCACTTCAACCTAACTTCTTCAATTTTTTTTACCCACCATCTATCAATCCCTGCCATTATTTTATGTATTACAGAAAAACAGAAAAAACTACCATACCACAATCACCTCCTACAATGTCCAACGTAACCACCCACGTAACTTAGAACCATACACACTGCCAATGTCCATCACAAAAACCCAGAACGAAAGTGTCCAACCCAACGTTGTGATGACT
>MUZC01001993.1:730955-753553 GCA_002072015.1 Radix auricularia | reverse complement strand
TTAAGTAGAATTGAGTACTATAATTAATGAAATATTAAATTGTCATGTGAATCAAGTATGCATGCAAAATTTCATCAAAATTGGATGATCAGAAGTGGTTCAAAAAAGGAATTCAATTTTTGCCCCGGAAATCCAGACAAGACGGCAAACTAATAAAAACGTGGTAAAATAGCATGTTGCAAATTAATTGTGTGTTTTTTCCATTTAAATATGTATTTAGTGTAAGTATGCACTCTAATCTCTTTACATTGAAAATGTCATTAAATAAATTGCAAGCGATCAAATATTTAAGTGGAGCTTTTTTTAAAGTAGCGCGTTTTTTAAAATTTCTTTAACACCCCCGAACCCTTCGTCACACATCGTCAGAAATGCGTGATCCCCCACCCCAACCCTTTTTTATTTTTAGCCCCGTGACGTCATTTATGGCTGGCCCCTTGTACTGAAAATTGTGTGAACACGTGTTTGCACTGAGCGAACCTGCATTGTATTATGTACATTGGCTTATATTGGTCTATTAAAACCTACTGCTAGAACGGGGTCAGTGCGGGTCATGAATATGTCTAGTGACTAGTGCTTGCGATCCCTTCATCAAGCCAATGGTTACATTACTGTCATAGATGTTATCTGTTGTTTCTACGGGAACTTCCTGATGCTACATTAGGTAATTAGTAATTAATATTCACATTTGCCTTGCTGTCATAGAAATGATCTGTTGTTTCTAAAGGACCTTCCTTACATTACTGTCATAGATATGATCTTTTGTTTCTATAGGACCTTCCTTATATTACTGTAATAGATATGATCTGTTGTTTCTATAGGACCTTCCTTACATTACTGTAATAGATATGATATGTTGTTTCTACAGGACCTTCCTTACATTACTGTAATAGATATGATCTGTTGTTTCTACAGGACCTTCCTTACATTACTGTAATAGATATGACCTGTTGTTTCTACAGGATCTTCCTGATGCTAAAACAAGACCGGCCTTCGCCTCCTGGTCCACACTGCCTATGTTCTTTGGAACTTCTGTGTTTGCGTTTGAGAGTATATGTTTAGTAAGTGAGTGTTTGAGAGTATATATTTAGTAAGTGAGGATGTGAGAGTATATGTTTAGTGAGGATGTGAGAGTATATGTTTAGTGAGGATGTGAGAGTATATGTTTAGTGAGGATGTAGAGTATATGTTTAGTGAGGATGTAAGAGTATATGTTTAGTGAGGATGTAAGAGTATATGTTTAGTGAGGATGTAAGAGTATATGTTTAGTGAGGATGTGAGAGTATATGTTTAGTGAGGATGTGAGTGTATATGTTTAGTAAAGTGAGTGGTTGAGAGTAGGTGTTACTGGGCTAATTTGTTATGTTACTAGGCTGATTAGTTGCGTTACTTTATTTTATGAGCAAATATTATTTTTTACTGGGTTACTGTGTTATTTGGCTTAATCGTTTCGTTACTGTGTTACTAGGCAAATATTTTTGTTACTCGGGCTAATATGTTTGTTAAAGGGTTACTGTGTTACTGGGCTAATGTTTCATTACTTTGTTACTTAATTAAGTTCTATATGATAAATGAACAGTTGATGCCATCTAATGTCATTTCAGATGACACCTCTCAGGAGCAAGATGAAGAACCAGGCAGACTTTGGTGGCTGGACAGGGGTCATGAACTTGGGCATGGTCATCGTGACCGCTGTGTACACAGCTGTTGGTTTCTATGGTTACCTGAAGTTTGGAGATGACGTGGAGCCTACCATTACGCTTAACCTGCCCCAGAACCAGTGGTATGTACAGACTTTGGCGTTCGGGAATAGGGGGGGGCATCCGGGGCCAGATGGCCGTGTGACTAGAAAAATAGTTCTTCCACTAGCAGTTGCTCACAGTATTCCATACCTCAACGCAGGCTATAAACTCAGTAGTCGATACATCAATTCAGGAAAATACACACGGTACTCGATACATCAACTCAGGCTATACACACAGGAGTCGATACTTCCACACAGGCTAATAAGACAGTAGTCGATCCCTCAACATAGGCTAATAAGACAGTAGTCGATACCTCAACATAGGCTAATAAGTCAGTAGTCGATACCTAATATCTATACTTCTAATTTGGGCTACAAAACAAAGTAGCGATACCACTAAACAGGTTTTGGAACACAATACCTACCTACAGGTTGTACTCTTCCATTGACTACCTACAGGTTGTACTCTTCCATTGACTACACGTTGTACTCTTCCATTGACTACCTACAGGTTGTACTCTTCCATTGACTACCTACAGGTTGTACTCTTCCATTGACTACCTACATGTTGTACTCATTCCATTGACTACACGTTGTACTCTTCTATTGACTACATACAGGTTGTACTCTTCCATTGACTACCTACATGTTGTACTCTTCCATTGACTACCTACAGGTTGTACTCTTCCATTGCCTACCTACACGTTGTACTCTTCCATTGACTACCTACAGGTTGTACTCTTCCATTGACTACAGTTTGTACTCTTCCATTGACTACCTACAGGTTGTACTCTTCCATTGACTATCTACAGGTTGTACTCTACCATTGACTACCTACAGGTTGTACTCTTCCATTAACTACCTACAGGTTGTACTCTTCCATTGACTACCTACACGTTGTACTCTTCCATTGACTACCTACAGGTTGTACTCTTCCATTGACTACATACAGGTTGTACTCTTCCATTGACTACCTACAGGTTGTACTCTTCCATTGACTACCTACAGGTTGTACTCTCCCATTGACTACCTACAGGTTGTACTCTTCCATTGACTACATGTTGTACTCTTCCATTGACTACCTACATGTTGTACTCTCACATTGACTACCTACAGGTTGTACTCTTCCATTGACTACCTACAGGTTGTACTCTTCCATTGACTACCTACAGGTTGTACTCTTCCATTGACTACCTACAGGTTTTACTCTTCCATTGACTACACGTTGTACTCTCCCATTGACTACCTACAGGTTGTACTCTTCCATTGACTACCTACAGGTTGTACTCTTCCATTGACTACCTACAGGTTGTACTCTTCCATTGACTACCTACAGGTTGTACTCTTCCATTGACTACCTACAGGTTGTACTCTTCCATTGACTACCTACAGTTGTACTCTCCCATTGACCACCTACAGGTTGTACTCCGCCGTCAATTTGATGTTTGCCGTGGCCATGTTTATCTCTGTGGGAGTTCAGTTCTACGTGCCCATTAACGTCATCTGGCCGGCCATCGAGACGAGTCTAGTGGCCAACAAATCAAGACTGGTCCAGACGGTCACTCAAATCTTGGTACGCGGAGGATTACTTTCTCTCATCGGTAAACACAGAATTTTAAAAAAAATTAAGTCTTAGACTAGGAAAGTAGTTCCAAATGTAAGTCTTAGATTAGGAAAGTAGTTTCTAATGTAAGTCTTAGACTAGGAAAGCAGTTTAAAATGCAAGTCTTAGAAAAGGAAAAATTTAAATGTGAAACCATGCATGTTTATATATTTTTTTAATTAAACAAATTCTTTTGTAAATGTTGAAGTGCTCACAAATAAATTATTACTTGGTTTTCAACATGGACACATTATTCATAATTGTCATAATCATTACAATTTTATTTAATACCATATATTATTAATAACATAAAAATATATTAATACAAACTTAGAAGTTTACTTACACATTTTTTTCAATCTATCAGTTACTTTATTGACGGTTCATTCTGAAAGTGGATTTCTGCCTGGCATTACTTAAACTTCTCCCCCTCCCCCACATACATTATTTAAAACGGTTTTTTTCCCCAGCTTTTTTGGTGTTTGTTTCCCCAAATTCTTTTATTACTTTAGTTGCAGTGGCGGTCGGGGTGCCCCATGTAGACTTATTGATGTCCCTTGTTGGGTCGTTTTTTGGAAGCTTGCTGTCCCTCATTGTACCGGTAGGTGTGCTCATTAACATTGGCTTTTAGTTATAAGTGATGTGGCCTTATGATGTAACCAGTACCTGGCCACAGCTGGCACGGCAAGGAAATTACACAGCTTGTCAGCTGACACACAAAAGTCTTACTGTCGTCGAGTAACACAGGGGGTCAGCTGGCACACCAAGGTGTGAAATTTCAAATACACTGTTTCTCATTTGTGATGAGAGGGCGTGGATGGGGTGTGGGCCGCACTGGGTGAAACCCTCCCCACAAGGTTTATTTCATAACAGAAGACAGCTCAGTGGTGGAACTAGTTATGGACGTAACAAAATACAGTCATAAAAAAGATGCATCTGTATGTAAGATAGCACGTATGTTTTTTGAAGATCTGGATGTTTCGTAGTTCTAAATGCAACAACCCAAAGAGCTGTGTCGGACACCCTCCAGAGAGCTGTGTCGGACACCCTCCAGAGAGCTGTGTCAGACACCCTCCAGAGAGATGTGTCGGAACCCTCCAGAGAGCTGTGTCGGACACCCTTCAGGGAGCTGTGTCGGAACCCTCAAGAGAGCTGTTTTGGACACCCTCCAGAGAGCTGTGTCGGACACCCTCTAGAGAGCTCTCTGGAGGAAGCCTCACACAGCTCTCTGGGGATGCCCCACACATCTCTCTGGGGATGCCCAGCACATCTATCTGGGGATGCCCCGCATATTTATCTGGGGATGCCCCACACATCTCTCTAGAAGATGCCCCACACAGAGATGTGGGGCATCTCCAGAGAGATGTGTGGGGCATCTCCAGAGAGATGTGTGGGGCATCTCCAGAGAGATGTGTGGGGCATCTCCAGAGAGATGTGTGAAACAACTCAGCCGTTCCAAGATTGTGTTTGGAGATACTGGGCCAGGATAGAAATGCCAGGATGACTCTTCTTTAGACAAAGGACCACATATGATCAGCTACTGGTCCCAGGGGACATAAAAGAAGGGAGAGTATCCCCGTCCACCACACTGCTTTGTTAAAAGAATCAGACGCTGTCGACCTCGATATTATTTACAACGAACAGAAGCTGGGGAAAAAAGTAAACAGTTCACACTCCAGCTTCCATCACACAAGATGGAAAAGCCAGTATAGAGAAAGTCTTTACAATTAAACGTGTATATGTATCATGTGCCCCTCCCCCTTCCATGGCACAACGATATTCCTTATTGCCAGGCAGTTTCTGACTGTTGCCTAAATTAATGTGACATTAAAGTGTCTGAAAATGTCAATTTTTGCCGTCACAGTGACAGTGTCAATTGTGGTGCCACATTTAGATTTGCTTATGTCATTGGTTGGGTCGCTATGTGGCAGTATGCTTTCCATGATAACACCAGTAAGTACTTAAACTTTTTCGTTTTGAACATTGACTCGAAAAAAAGAGTTTTTTAAAAATCCTTTATATTAACTTGTGGTGTCTGAGCCGGGCAGGCGACCGACCGACCGTGCAACCTTGCCGAAAAAAAATTTGGATCGATTTTTAACCCACTTTCTCGTAAGCTAGTGATCTGAAATTTTGCAGGCAGACAGACTCATGCCAAAGATAAAAATGATGGATCAAAATTTCAAATCGATCGAATGGACAGTAATTGAATTTTAAAAATTATTTTATTTATCTCTTTATATCATGTTAATTTTTTAAGATAGAGCGTTGTGGTGCGTAATATGTTCAACAACCTTTCATGCCGCGCAATAAGGTGCACTTTAAAATACATTGACAGTACTTTTTAAAAATTATATATTCAAGATCGGTGCGCATTATATTAAACACATTTTACGAGACATAACTAGAATTTTGTATTTTCGGATTGTTTTGCCCTGCGTATTATAATGAACATCCTTATAGTTATGTCTCATATATAAAGAGATAGAGGTTAAAATGGTAACCTCCCCGAGAATGCTTATTTCTTACCTAAAGCTGCCTTTACTCACCCTTCAACAGTAGGAAGAACTTTACTTGTCCACTTGTTTCTTTTCTTTTAAGCGGGTGGGGTTGTATATTAGCAGTAAGATAGGCTACTTTTACAAAAGATGGGATTCTTTGCTACAGGTTTGTTCCAGTGCCGTAGCTAGGGGAGGGGAGGGGTAGAAATTACCCCACTTGAGGGGGCCCCAAAGGAGTGGCTGAATTTTTTAAATTTTAAATAATACGCCACCGCCATGGATGCAGGCATTTATTGCAGCCCCCCCCCCCCCTTTAAAAGAGGTCGAGCCCCCTGGGCCCCCAAATTCTTAAAAATCCCTAGCTACTCCATCGGTTTGTTCCTCAATGTAATAATTAATTAATTAAGCCCTGATCAATGCCAGTTTTTAACAAGAATCACGACAACAAACATCTTAGATTTGTATTTTTGAAACAACTTAATTTTTTAAAAACAAATAATAATTAGTTCTTTATTTTACTCTGCAGGCAACTATTGAGATGTTAACATTGTATGAAGACGAAAAGCTCGGGCCACTTACAATAGCCAAGGACATTGGAATCATTATTTTCGGACTGCTAGGACTAGCTACGGGAACATACACTTCTCTGTTAGATATTATTGACACCTTCTGACTTCAGGAGGACTCCGGACACTGATGTTACAAGGACATAAAACTGATATTGCCAAAAAAGCTAATAATTCCCTTGTTGGTGAATACTCAAACAATTATTTAAATCAATAAACCTAGAAATACTAGAGGATATAAGAGCAAAGTGGTAATAATTCACAAGGTAATTAATTCTAGCTAGTTTGGGAATACCATCATACAACAATAATAATAATAATCGAATACACCACTCAGACATCGTGATAAAAACACTTTTCTTTTTCCGTATGCAGAAATAAATAGATGCTATTACTATTACGTCTTATTCATTCCTGGAATTCAGACGTGGAATTCGGGCGCCTGAACAAACCAGGAAAACAAACGTATAACTATAACAACATTTAAAAGCCTAATAAAAATGCAAGACTAGACTAAAACCATGCACAAATGCAGATCGCAATCAATGTTTCATGTAAGGTTCCTTGATCTGTGTGCAAAGTAAAAAATCTTTTGCGCAAAGTTACACAGAATAAATTTTTGTGCAATATTTAAAAAATTTGCTGTGCTGTAATTCTTAACTGCTGCACGGCATCTATCAAATATCTGCGCTGCCACGCAGCTTAAAGGAATCATTGGTCGCAATAATTTCTGTGATGAATGGCTATCTGTAAAATATAAGATTAATTCAGTCTAATTTAAAAATTAGTTCTAAATTAGGACGCTCTGAATTAAAAATTAACTATGATGATGATATGTGTATAGAAAAGTTGAAAATTGTTCTCTGTAGTGCATGAAATTTTATAAACTTTTAAGCAAATATGAATGTTTTTTAATTTTTAAAAAATGTTTTGCCTTAGAAAGGGGCGCTTACATCTTCCTAAATAGCCTAGTTAGGAATGGGCAGTTCATCTCAAGCAACACTTATTTATAGTAGAAGTGGACAACTACCCTAATTTCTTTCTTGGGGCAGATATCTGAGTAGTTTTGTACAATCGTCTCAGGTTTCCCCTCCCCCATCTCTGCCATTTAGTTAATTTTTGTGATATAAGTAGATCACTTTTTATCAAAAGTGATTCATGTTAACATTAACTCACTGTTCCATGTTAATGTCAAAATGAGTGCTCTATGTTTACATTAAATGAGTGCTCTATGTTAACATTAAATGAGTGCTCTATGTTAACATTAACTCACTGTTCCATGTTAATGTCAAAATGAGTGCTCTATGTTAACATTAACTGACTGTTCCATGTTAATGTCAAAATGAGTGCTCTATGTTAACATTAAATGAGTGCTCTATGTTAACATTAAATGAGTGCTCTATGTTAACATTAAATGAGTGCTCTATGTTAACATTAACTGACTGCTCCATGTTTATGTCAAAATGAGTGCTCTATGTTAACATTAACTCACTGTTCCATGTTTACATTAAATGAGTGCTCTGTATTTAATTTGCCAGAGTGTTACATGATTCAATAACATTGCGCACTCACACTAGTAATGTGGTTTTCAAGTTTTTTTTACTACACTTAACATTATTTGTTTATAATCATGTCCAAGCTTATTTCCATTAAACAGAGACATTGACTATCTTATCTTAGATATACAGACGCTCCTTCTATGCAGAAGATAATTGCGTCCACAGACCATGAGAGATGATCTGTTGGCAAGTGATGCAGCGGTCACAGGCCACGGCTATAGGGGTTCCACGCATTACCCCAACCGCCTAACTATTGTCTAGTTAGGTACCCATTCGGAGCTGGGTGACTCGGGGACTCCTCAGGCCCCGAGAACAAATCCTCACCTTCGTGTGGATTCGAACTCGTGACCATCGGTATGACAGTCGAGAGCGCTACCTCTCGACCACCACGTCCCACTAAATATTCAAATTGTGTCCACAAATATCCATTAAAGTAAGCCATAATGAATATTTGGTGCTTTTTGTGTATGTAAATGTAAAACTTTCAGTTATTTCAAAAATACCTATAGTGAGTTGATGGAAGCAAAGGAGGGGGACAGGAAAAGGAATAAGGTGAAAGGACAGGGAGTACTCTTTGAAAGTGTATTTAAATTTAAAGCCATTATAATTACAGCTATAAATTATGTGGGTAAAATAAATTCTAGTGACTGAGATAAAATATTCATTTTTTGTGTGCCTCCCTGCTAATTGCTGCTTGCCACCCATACACAGATTGGTGTTAAGTTTATCAGGCTTGAATTTAACTGCATCATAAAACTTTTAAAAAAGAGTCATGAAAACATGCACCACTAACCACTAGATGCCGTTTTTTTGGTTTTTTTTTGCTAGCTTGATTCCCAGACTAGGAGACAGTTACACAATGGAACATCAGAACCTTTTGTGTATTCTAGGGTCTTGTCAAACACATACATGATTTTACTTTTGATTTTCATCCTCTTTATTATTAAATGTTATTCTGACAATACTATTTTTACTTGTTTAGGACTCATTAATCTTCAGTATAGAAGGAGTGTCTCTAGTCTCAAATAAATAAGTTAAAATACTATGTTCAGAAAGTTTCTTTTTTATTTAACTTATTTAACTTGAACATGGTTAATGAATACATATTTGAATTTAAATTTAAAGCAAAGACTAAAACTATAACAAAAATTATGCCTCAAACAAGTGAATTTTTTGTGGGTAACAATTTTTACTTGGTACACCTTTTTACTTGGAGGAGTTTATATTAAATAGTAAATAAATATATTAATTACAAAATTATAAATTTTATAAAATCATCAAAAGAAACCATTCCATTTACTGTAGTGCTGTGTAAGGCTAAAAAAATTAAGTACAAAAATAGTAGAACTATTTCATGGCAAGAGACAATCATGAATTATTGCTAGCTGTCAAGTCATTCCATTCCTTAATTATTTTAATGTTCCCAAACTCTTTACAAGATTTCTCACCAAATTTAAACCAATCACTGTAGTTTGATCAGTTTTTCTCATTTATATACGCATTGTTTAACACTAATTATTATGTTTCTCAAACATTTTTCTGGTTTAATTAAAATCCATAAATATCTGAATGCCTTTTTATTATTTTTTTGTTTGAATATTGTATGGGTGGGAATTTTAGGCTTATTTCATTTTAATTTAAGATAACCTTTATTTCTAATCAGATGGATCATTGATCATTGAAAACAATATAAGTGGAGAGGGGGGGGATGCAATCAGACAGGGTAGATAAAATATGGTTATTGAATAGGGTATAAGTGAGCCTGGAAATACACCACAAAACAACAAAATTTAGTAACCATTTGGATTATTTCATTATTCATTACCAATTATTTTTCCAAAGCTTTTTTCATAAAAAAGGAAATTCTAGATAAGAAAGATGTAAAAAGAAAAAGCATTTTAAAAAATGTAATAACAAAATTAAAAATACTTCGGTAACAGTGTCAAATAAATTATAAAATATTTTCAGTCAAAGGAAAATAAGTTCAGACATTTTGTCTTTGTAAATTATTAAAAAATTAGAGTCAATAAGGCTTTGATTACAACTAAATCTTAACTGATATGTAATCATTAATATCAGAGAGGTCAAGAATTATCATGACCATAACTAGATCAAATCAATTTCAATAGAAAAGTAATTTGCTGATTATTATCTTAAAAGCTGAAAAAAAATAAACTGAAAATCTACTAATTGTTTATGTACGTAATTTTCAGCCAGTTGCGTAGGATGTTCTTTTCTTGGATCCTGGCACTGATGACTGCTCTCGTGTCCAATGGGTTGCTGCCCCTTAGGTCAAGGTGATGGGCTGCATAGGGAATTTGTATTGCCACCACAGTATCAGATATTGACTCCATCACTCCCCCACTTGACCATGGGTCATATAATCCATTACTTGAAAAATTTGGAAAAGAAATCAATACTTAAAAACAATTTTTCATAAACGTAAATAGTTTTGCAATTGCAAGAATAGTATTAAAGCTGTCAGTTTACACATCAAATGAAGTTCAAAATCCAACTACAAGAAAATTTTAAATGGTGCAGGCAATCGATTATGTCTGCTGTAGCCTCCCCTGAATTTATATGGCCTTAAAAATTATAATCTAAAGAAAAACAAAATCATTCACAACATTTCAAAAATAATCATAATTTTCAAGATGCATTACCTAAATATAATATTGGATGTGTCCTTCAGCTGTTTGGCCCAATATTCTAGTGCCACCCAATTTTCCCTCGGCCGAACCTGGAACTTCTGAAAACATTTGTCACTAACTTCCTGGAAGTCCCATGGAATGTTGTAAAACATATTGGTGTTGTTGCTGCACATTGGCATCACCATTTCTGTACAACTCTGCAACAGTTTAAGTGTCGGCATGTTGAATTACAAGGAGAACAAACCAGTAATTGATAGTATTTAGTGGTAATATTGACAATAATATTAAAATTTAAGTGAACTATTTTTGTCTTATCTATACGGACGTTCCTTCTATACAGAAGATTATTGCGTCCACAGACCATGCCGCCCCATTGGAAAGTGATCAGGGGTTCACAGGCCACACCTTGAGGGTTCCACGCATTACCAAGCCGCCTTTATTTCCTTAACTAGTGTTAGGTACCCATTCGGAGCTGGGTGGACTCAGGGAGGTCCTAGGCCCCAGGAACAAATCCTTGTCTTCACATGGATTCGAACCCGTGTACATCGGTACACCGGCTGAGCGTCCATCCCAGTCGACCACCGTGCTCCTTTACTTTTGTAAGGACTTGTTAACCGTTCCACAAAAAAAAAAACTGGTGGTTAGCCAGCCAACTGTATGTTAGTGGTAGCAAGGTTATTTTCCTTAGTTTCATAAACTCACAATATTATATAAGGAATAAAAAGTAATGATAATAAAGCAATTTTATTTTTTTTATGCCATATTCTTTTTCATTCATCAACTCATTGGAAGATATTTTTTGGCATTTAAGCGGACTGGACATTCAGGACAACCGTTTACGTCTCCTGTTCAAATATAGAGCTTAGGTTGTACTTGCTGTATGAGACTACCCCTCTTCCAACACACAACTCATAAAACATTTTGTAAACATTTTCAAAATCATTCATAAAGTAGACAGACAGTGTTGAGGAGTGATTTTTAAATTATTTTTTTTTATGTATTAATATTAAAATATTAAGAAGGCGCTTTGATGTCATTGTTGCTCGTTTGTTAGCTTAGTATGCTGCTCTTCATCTTATCTTTCTTATCTTAGATATGCAGATGCTGCTTCTATGCAGAAGATAATTGCATCCACAGACCATGACAGATGATCTGTTGGCAAGTGATGCAGCGGTCACAGGCCACGGCTTAGAGGGTTCAACGCATTACCCTGCCGCCTAACCATTGTTAGTTATGTACCTATTCAGAGCTGGGTGACTCAGGGACTCCTTAGGCCACAAGAACAAATCCTTGCCTTCGCATGGATTTGAACTCGTAACCATCGGTACGCCAGTCGAGGACGCTTGCAACTCGACCACCGTGTCCCTTCATTATAAGGTTAACAACAAAATATGAACTCGGGGTAATAAACTGAACTGAACTGTCCCTTAACCCGATGCTGGGTCGTTGAAGCACCATTTTGAGCTGCACACTATCTCATGCCATGTGTCACGGTTCTGAGCTGCCTTCTGGGAATCGCTAAATGACAGACCGGTCCACCGGGGTAATAAACAATGATGGTTAAACAATACAGTTACAGATTAACCAGGATCCGTCCTAATCTGAGGACTGGTTAACAACCTTATAATAAAACAGGAATTAGCTCATGTGCCTCACTAAAAAATGAGGTCAAATACCTGGTAGTCCCAGCCTTGATATCCAAGTGATTGGTCACCGCCCCCATTGTCTGTCCAGTTGACACACTTTGTGTTACCTGTGAAATTGAAGTACAAATTTGTCACCTTGCCCAGTGCTACTAGTAGTGATTTGCCATCCAGCGGATCAGATAAGTAACTACATGCTACCTGAAAAAAAGTATCATTAAAAGCTTTTCATGAAAAAAACTGCTTGGAAATAAATTCAAACTCATTCAAAGACGCAAATTCATTTTTGTATGCAATTTAACTCTTTCCCTGCCAGGGGGTTTCAGGGGTTTCTTACACGTTCGTGCCAGACCATTTTTTTAGTTTGGTAATTTTTTAAGGGAGACCTTAACTATCGTACAATGTTTAATAAATGTCTAAAGCAACATTGGTGTATCTTATATCAAAAGAAAGGAAATTGAATAGAGAATTCAATTATGTAGAAGAAAAGAAAATATTAACAAACAAAAAATTATTTTCACTATAAGATTTTGTGATCAATTTTTGTGTCTTAAATTTTCTTTGTAAAAAATCTGAACTTACCAAACTAAAAGAAAGTCTGCATAGCTGTAATCCTTTTCTCCTTTAATTATCACAATGTAAATTCCATTTATGAAATAAATGCTTTTTAAATTTTGAAAATATCCCATGTAGTTTTAAAGTTATGACATTTTTTGTATTGATGATGACCATGGCAGAAAACTTTTTTCTATTATTTCCTTATATAGAAACCGAACTGTCACCACTGCTCTTTTTCCATATAATGCCGTATCATACGGATGAAAATCTTAATAAAATCCTAAAACTAATGTTTTATTATTGTTTTAAAATGTTTCTGCATCAATAATTCACATTTAAATTTAATAAGATAGCAATAAATACTAAAATAAATCACTATGTTCGTTGAGTAGGCGTGGCCATATCTTTGTTTACAAAATAAATCGAAACAAGCTGCTAATTTTAACACTACTGAATGTAAACACATGCTATTTCTAAACAGAAAGGAAGTAGAAAAGAGTTACCTCTCATTTTAAAACTTAAAAAGTTTAATGGGACACTCTAAGCAACGAAATAAATTCAAAAACTCAAATCGCCTATATATAGGTGATTGGCACAAACGTGACCAGGCGAGATCGCCTAAATATAGGCGATTGGCAGGGAAAGAGTTAATGAATAATTTGCCTTAACATTAATGGATGCAACAATTCCGACTTGATACTTAAATTAATGACAGAAGATAATTAATTAATGGTAAAGCTGAACAAATCATATCCCTCTAAAATTGAATCTAATAGCTAAAGGTCATCACATAGCCAAATAGTCTGACAATAAAAAATAAACTTTAATCTGCCAATTTTTTTCCTAATGATAGAATGGGTCCTTACTAATGAGCTTAGCGATTCTGTAAGAATTGTTTCATAAAGTTAAAAGTTGTATGTTTATATCTTATCTTATGTATTCTAATTCTAATACATTTTTAAGCTGTATAATTAAGTGATATTAAGTCATAAAGTAAAAGCTTTTAAAGTCTTCAGCTTATTAATTTCAGTTATTTTCTTTTTCAAATTAGCTCTACCTTGATTGGCCAAGCAGGCAGATCAGCCAAGAAGGATGCTGGGTACGGGTAGTTTACCATCGCAAAATTAGTATACATCTCAACCAGGAAGTCCATGAATGTTTGAAGATCATACTTTGATTCCAGAGGTGTGCACAGCCCAAAAGCCTTTTGAATAAACTCAAAACCTCCAGCTGCATTAAAAGCAATTTGATATTATAATTCCATAAATAATAATTAATATTAACACAAAAATTTGAAATAAACATTCCATAATTTTTACATGAAAACAAATTTTGCTACACGCAAAAACACAAGAAAATAAGGATCTAATCTTTTTATTTGAACTAAACTAAACTCAATGGTTCAATGTTAGTATTTTGGAAATATATATTCCAAATAATGCGCCATATTTTGCAGGAATAACAAGTTATGCAAAATGGCTTTTCAAAAATGAATTTTGATCCAACAGCTTACATCTTCCTTAGAAATTTCAATATGAATAGGAATTTAATGACAGTGAGGTTTTTTGGCTTTATTTTAAACTCACAGATGTTTCTCTGTTACCTGGTTACTTAATGGTAATGTGCTAAGTTTTGTTTTAATTAAAATGCCAGAGTTAAAAGTGATGAGTAATATTAATAATATAATAATAATAAATAGTGATTCAGAGTTCAATCAAACAGTCTCTTTACTGAACACTAATTTTTAAAGCTTATTGAATATCTTATCTTATCTTATCTGTTACAGACACTCCTTCTATAGCGTCCTATGCTTATTTGAAGTTTTACTTAACTTTGATGAACTTCTGAGTCAGGGGGTTAAAATCATGCAGCATGAGTTGTGATACAGAGTTGGACTGTAGAAGATCATATAGCACATTCTTCTAAAGCCATGGGATATACAAAAATAAATCCGGTACTTTTGAGGGGAGGTCAATAAGTAGAACTTTTTTTTTACCAACCTGATTCAGCTATGGCAGCCAATACATTGTAAGATCTATGAACATTGTCTACACAAGTTGTTGATGCATCCAGCCAAGTCTTACTTGTCACATCATAAAATGCATTGCAAGGCGTTAGGCCTGTGAACTGCCAGATTGGAGCTGAGGATGCCAGTGCCCTGATAAAGTGTTTTATAGAATGAAAATTATAAAAAATTATTCTTATAATTATAAATGAGCAAATTAAAAACTAGTATAAATCATTTAAAAGATTTGTTCTTGCAAAATAATATTTTAATAAATGTCATCAACCTACCAAAATATTATGTTATTTATGTTATCAAAAGACATTGAAAGTGGACATGGCTTAGGAAACAACAGATCGGACTGACCCTATTATAACATTGGGATATTTAATCCTAAGCCAGGCTGCCAGCATGCCTCCATAAGATCCGCCAAAAGCAATAACTGGGCTGTTTTCCGCACCAGGAATTGTTGTTTTTAAGTATCGAATATTTTCAGCGAAGTCTGCCAAGGCCTGTTCTGATGTCAGATAATTCAAAAGACTAACATTCTGAAATAATTGGAGGAACAATTCAGATGCACTGCATTGACAAAGTTTTTACCAGAAAACAGATTCATACTTTTATTTTATGAATAAATGTATGTATTGCACTTTAGATGTAATTCATTTTACTTATATACCTATATTTGGTTAAAAGTAAAAGCTTAAAATTAATAAAGATGGTGTTAAATAATGTTTCCCATACTCATGCCCTTAATTATTAATATCCTTTAGAAAGACATTATTCTTTGTAGACTTACATAACAACTTCCCACAGGAAATTATATGCAGCTTTTAACTATGATGCTTGTATCACCATTTTTTAATTTCCATTTTCACTTTTTAAACAGTAAAATGGGAGAAAATAAAGTGATAACTTACATCAATAAAACTTTAATTTTTTTTAATGGATTTTTAAAATTGGGTCATAGAAAAATAACCTTATAAGTATCCGGTCCAAAAGGTAGAGATTCCCCATAGTATCGATGTTCCGCAAACACAAGCATTGCATTAAATTCAGGTGCTATGTCCCACATAAAACCCTGAAAAGTGAGAGACAGCAATAAACAATTTTTTAAAATGTTTTATTACTTTATGGTCAGCTTTACTTAAAGCAGACATAAACTTGAATCCTAACAATTACTTTATTGCAGAAAAAACATGGCATGAAAACAAAGAATAATGAGAATAATTAATAATGTTATGAAAACAAAGAACATATGAGTAATAATAAGAAATACCTACAGTATTATTACAAAACCAGTCAATATCTCCTTCATTTCCAGTATAGAAAAAAATTGGACCTCCATTTCTATTCCAAAATTGATCAGCAACAAGAATTCGCTGCTTAAATGTTTGGCTGTTGGCAAAGCCAAAGTGATCAATCTAAATATAAAAAAATATAACTAAATTTTGAATTGTTCAAACAACTTATCCAATAAGAACTAGTGATCTGTTTTAAAAAATAATACTGTTTCAAAAAAACTAAATTGCATTAAAAACGAATATTATATAATCACACCAGCTTAATTAATGCTTTTTTCTTAAAATTAAAAGGGAGGCATCTAAGATATTTAAAGTAAAGGCAAAGGCAAAAAAGATGTTTAGTTTATTATTTATTTGTAGCAATTCAATAGCATATTCTTAGTCTTCTATTTAGGGATGTGACAGAGCTGATGAAAATCCGCATCCGTCGGATTCGGATTTGGCAAATATAAATCCGTCGGATTCGAATGCGGATTTGGTCAACACTTGGCTAAAAGGGGAGTATACCAAGGTGACAGTCCCGTGCCCCCCATAACAAGAAGGATTTTTAATCACAAAAATAAGTAATTCAAAAACAATGCATATTGCAGTTTAAAAAGATAAACAAAATGAATGAATTTAATTCCACCAAACTAATTTGAACCTAAATTTTTTAAAAACGCGTAAAATCAAGTAAAAAAAATTAATACAATTTGACAAACAACATCTAGCGAAATTAAAAACTAAGTTCTTAAAATTGGAGAGTTATGAGAGCATTAAACAAAATTAAAGATACTGTTTATTGTCACACTCACATGAAGCCTCAGTACTTGAAATTAATTAATGGCGGATTAAACTTCAAGAACACCAGTTTCTGGTGTATTTATGTACTGTACATGTTATTAACCATTACTATATAAATATATTTTCATGTAAACACAAACTAAAACGCTATTATATATCCATTCATATCTATTCCGAGGTTTAGAAAACTCTGATGAAAACAATTTCGTGAGAGGGGTGTAACTAAAATAGGTTCATGATTAAAATACGACGTCTAATTTATGGACAGCTGAGTAAGGGTCTAGGAGTTTAGTTTTATCTATTTTCTTTATTTCGGGTTTTCGAAAGTCTCTAACTCTAGGTTTTTAATTTTAGTTACCATTTCTTCGGCCGTGTTTCATCTGAAAACAGTAATTTTTCAAATTCGAATCCGACGGACTTTTTAAAAAAATCTGTCGGATTCAAATTTGCTAAAAAACGTCAAAGTTCGAATGTCGTCGAATTCTTATTCTAACTTTGTCACATCCCTACTTCTATTACATATTTTTTCTCACCTGTTGATCATAATACAGCGTTCTGTAAAAATATCCTTCATTTGAATTTGATTTCCCAGCTATAGCTGTATTATTTGCAATAAGAATTTTTTGGTCCAGGGGCCATGAATTTACATGAACCTGACTGTAGCAAAGGCAAAGTAACAAAACAAGGCACTTCAGTGTCTTTAGGGTTACCATTTCTATTTCTGGGTGGGAAAAGAATTAGAACTATAGCAAATACCCAAACATGGTCATGAAATAATACTAATATACAGTGACAATCATTTAATAATATAGTTTTATTTTATATAAATATACTAATATAATCTATGGCCTACTCCTAAACTAACACTAACTGTTTCTACTCCCAACTGTCCTAACTCATGATCATGACTTACAGAGTCTACAAATTACTGAAAATGAAACATCTACGCCTGACGTCAATGCTTAAATCAACTCTATATAAAGAATGTGTGTATCAATAACCAAATGTTATGTTAAATAATATTAATGAGTAATAATTATTATTAAGTTCATAGATTGGCTTCGGCACAAGTGAAGCTTTAGTAAGCTGCTTTAGCAGAACAAAAATTAATCAGAAACAACGCAGTCACATGACATATTATCACGTGACAAGTACGGTAAAAGTTTATTTATTTATTTTATTTCAATTTTTAAATATGACAACATAAAAATAAAAGATTTTATAATGGTCAAAATTTGAAATAAAAAAGTAATTTGCTTTTCCATGCTTAATTGAAAGCAATTTAAATTTCAGAATTTTAAAATAATTATTTTCTACATTTTACTGATTTTTACTGATTTACTGCGTTAATAAGAATGTTGGAATGTTCATTAATTTCATATTTAACTGAATTTGACTATTACCTGTTTGTTTTAACCTATTAGAACTCATAATATTGACAATATTGTCCAATATCCTCTCATCCAAAGTCCAAAGCCAAAGAGCTTAGATTCGGTACAATTTACCGTACAATACCGAGCTTTGTGGCTAGAAAATTTGTATATTGAAATATAGTGTATCCTTAAACAGAACTACTCAACAAATTGGTGGTTAGCGGACCAGTTCCGGTCCGTGGGCCATCCGCCTTTTGTCCATAGAAGTTAACAAAAAGGATATAAAAAATATTTAATTATAATCCTCCATTTGCAACCATTATTACTAACCCTATTGATAACGTCAATTTTCAGGCACATAAAAGGAAATAAAAAAAATAATAATAATTAAATTTCGCTAAACCATCAGTGTCAGCACAGGTAAAATAGTGCACCGGTACCTGCCGGTCCTCCATAATAAAAATGTTGAGAAATACTGTCCTAAACACTTGATCTTTTCTAAGGGGCATGCCATAGTTTCATATTCTAACAACCCTTTCGTTTTTCTAAGTGATTGGGCTGTATAGCCTTTCAAGATAGAAAATGAGATATTACAAGTAATGGGTGACCATGGCGGCGTAGAAAAATGTCATAAATTTGTTACAATAAAACTGAAATAAATTCCCTGCAACTTTATTATATTGAAGACATGGGCGTAGGCAAGGGGGGAAATTCCCCCCCCCTCTGGATTTTTAGAAAATGTCATAAATTTGTTACATCATATGTATAGGTATCATCTTTTACACACAAAAAAAGTTATATCTCGGTAAAGAGTGAAACCAAGCATTCTGACGAGCAATGCTGCCAGCGCTAGGTTTTTCAGCCTAGCTCTAGTGTTTGTTTGTTTTTTCTTTGTTTTTTTTTTTTTTTTAACTTATCTTGGTTTCTATGGGGTTTTTTTTTTATATCAAAGATAACCATAATCTATGTTGTTGTTTTTTTAAATAGTAAACATACGATGTGAAAGTACGACAATAAATATATATTTGCAATCAACATCCTCGATTTTTCAAAAATAGAAATATGCATTAGGTGGCAACAGTATTTTTTAGCTGCTTCATCATGTTACTTATACGGTAAAGACCAAACTAATCCAAACGTTAGATAGACAGTTATAAAGGGGCCGACCTTAAATGCCGTCACCTATTTTGACTGATTTTAACTCCCCCCTCTCCATAAGCCGTTACCTAAGCTTCGACGTCTACCTCCAACAATACGTCACACAACTTTGACCCCGCCCCCCTCATAAGGTCGTATTTTCATTTTGAAAACGAGCATGTTGCCATATAAAACGTCATTAAATAAATTGTAACCAATCAAATATTTAATTGGAAATTTTAATATTTTGATGTGACATCACATTTCTTGACCCTCCCCCCCCCCCCCCCGGGTCACACACAGTTATGTGATTTTTATGGACGGTCCCAAAAACAATTTTCCCACTCGTGTGCCATAACAAACGCATACAAATTCTCGTTCTTTCTGTCCGGAATTCGGACTTGTAAAGGGTTGCTTGATCAGACAAGGAAAACCAACACTCTATCAACATTTAAAACTCAAATACAAATGCTTGTCTGGACATGGATAATTGTAGGACTCAATAGTCTTGTGTATAAAAGGAGCGTCTGTAATAGATAAGATAAGAACGATGCCAATCATGCTGATAATATTGCAATTTATATGAAAGATGATATGGGTGATTAAAGAATGCAAATGTAAATGTATTTTATAAATAGTTATTTAAGAACATTCTTATACTATACCATAAATGACGTCACACACCTAGAGTGGGGGAGGGGGTCACACATTTGTGACAATGTGAGTCGAGGTGGAGGGAGGGGGTCACACTTTTGTGACAATGTGAGACGAGGTGGAGGGTGTATTTATAAACTGCGACGTCACATAATAAACGCGCAAATTTAAACGAAGCTCTACTTAAATATTTCATTAATTAGAATTGATTTAATGGCGCTTAAAGTGGCTTCACACGTGCTACGATATTAGAGTGCAGCCCAACACTAAACACTTACCGTATATACTAGTTCTACAGCCCGTTCGTTCATAAGCCGACCACTCCCTCCCGTTTTTTTGAAGAGAAAAGTATAAAAAGTGTGTAACCCGCTCCTATGGGGCCGTCCTTAAAGTACGTCACGCTATTTTTTACCATTTTTGACACCCTCCCCCTGTCACAAAGAGTCACAAATCACGGGACCCCCCCCCCCCCCCCAAAGTATGTCATACTTTCGAAAAAAAATTATTAATTAACAACTAATTAAAATTTAATTGAAAACTTAAAACACACTTTACTATAAAACTGCCTTAAAATAAAATATTAAAAGAACTATCAGATTATTAAATGACTTTAATAGTACAATAACTAATTGTCAACAGTTGTCACAGTTATTCTTTGAAACAGTAACTCAATCAATTGAATTTGATTTTTTTCTCTTCAAAAATTAGACTTGACAATTATAAAATAAACATAATTTATCTGCTACCTTTTTATTTACAATGGGTTAGGTCAAATTTTAGATAATCTTCCAATTATGCATTCTATTGACACAGGATAAGAAGTATATTAGCGAAACTTGACCTCAACCAGTGATTAAATAATAATAATGGAAACAAAACAATGTGACTAAAAAAAAGGACTAGATTAATAAATTATGTGAACAGCTCTTGTGCTTTATTGAATATGTTTATAGTGGACCTGTCAATTATGTTAAATTTTTAAAAAATATTCACTAGACATTATCCATCCACGGTGAAGTGAAGTGTTCATCCATAGTTTTTAAGTTTATGATAATAATGATTATATTATACAAATATTACATTAAAAGAATTCAAGTGTTTCACAAAATTTTTTTGAAAATTACTTTTAAAACTATTAAATTTTACCTTAAACATAATGATTTGATTAATAAGCGAGGTCCACGAAATAAATTTTCTCAAGCGTTTGAAAAACTACAACTTTACTCCCTGTCTCAGTTAAATTATTAATTTTTTAACAATCAATTCATGTATTGCTTGAAACAGTCAAGTTTAAGAAAAATAAAACTAAAAATAATTTATTTTTAAAAAACGCTGATTCCATCCTAAAAACGGCTATCCTGTCAGACTTCGTATTAAAAGAAATTATTTTAATATTATTTTATTGTAAATTAAACATCTTTCCTACTTAAAAAATAAGTTAAACTTCTCTAACAAAGCTAAAACTCGAATAGAATGTCTAAATACACATTCATCCATTTTTTACTATAGGGCTATATCCTCATGTTGTCAAAGGGGTATATTCTGGCCTGGAGGGGTATATTCTGGCCTATGCCAATTTAACCCCCGGGGTATATTCTAGCCTAGGCCAGATTATACTCGGGTATATTCTGGTCAGGGGTTTAATCTGGCCTGTTACACCGGGAACAAGTCCTTGGCTTCCCATGGATTCGAACTCGTGACCATCGGAACGCCAGTTGAGCGCTCTTGCCGCCCCCCCCTGCCCTATAGCTAAATCCGCCACTGTACAAACCAAACGTTCACGCAATGCTAAAATATACCCATCTTATTAATATTTCAATTTCTTGAAATTAGTAGAAACTTCTCTTTCGCCCACCGGTGCCTCAGCCGTTATGTATACATAACGGGACGGCGATTTCCCTGCTTATATTGTTCTCTTTAATCAGTTTATAGCGCATTTTCGAGAAGTCGAATGCGCTATTGCACCCGTTTTGTCCGTCCGTCCGTCCGTCTGTCATCACCCTAGATCTCAGCATCCATAAGTCCTAGACCCATGATGTATATATGTTTTTTGTATGTCCTGACCTGCCATTTGTGCATCAACACTCAGTTACTCGATCCGTTAAAAAAACCCGTTAAAACTACCAAAAAACATTGCGAATCGAGAGATAACACTGGCGCAGGCAACGGCCGCCATTGCCGGAAGTCTTAGTATTATCAAAAGTATTAGTTTTTTTTTGTTGACGTCATTAGAATATGTGTAAAAGTTTAGAGAGTTTTACGTCATCATTTGTGGTGACTTCAATCAAGATCTTAGCGGCCCAGGGGCAGAAATTGAAAACTTTTTCGAAACAAGCTTCAACATTCAACTACTTTCACCAAGATTGGCAACTACGATCTATCAAACAACAATTGACGGAGTATTTGGGCGATTAGCTGATTACAATTTAGAATGTTTCATTTATGAGTCCTATTTCAGTGACCACAAACCACTTGTAGTTAGATTAAAGAGAAAATAAAAATTTTTAAAATGTCAAGAAA
>MUZC01001993.1:681232-721807 GCA_002072015.1 Radix auricularia | reverse complement strand
TAATATTGGTCTACCGATTATAAATATATCAGCCGATTTTGCTATAGACTATTTTAATGCATCGGCATCACTTACACTATACTATAGTATAGTATACTTGTGTAAGTGATGCCGATGCATTAAAATTTAGTATACCGTAAAGCCTAAAGCCGTAAATGAAAATCCTCAAGCAACGATTCGCGCACAATCGCAAGAATGTAGGCCTAAAAAATTCGTTTCGTGTGGAATAATAAAATGTGCCGTGTGCAGACTTGTCACAGGAAGCCATTCCATTCATCTTTCTACCTCATTTTCACTCTATTACTAATACTTTTACTATTGAGGAGGGGGGGGCAGGTAATAAGAACCGCACAGGACTCCTCGTTTACTCTCCTTTTTCCCCCCTATTACTTCGTGCTGCTGTTTGTGTCCATTTTCTCAGCACCCCCGCCCTCCGCCTCTCTTTGCGCTATTTATGACGAGCAAGTCTGCGAGCGCTATGCCTCCTTCATCTGACAATGGCTTCAAATCCCGCTTCCCCCGCTTGCGTTCAGCACTTTTTCGTGATGCCTTCAATTCAGAGAATTAAAAAAAAAATATCTTCCAATTAATTAAATAACAGTGATGGTTTATAGTCATTTTTTAAACTCACGCCTCCCCTTTTTCGTTGGTGATGCCGACTGAGTGTCAACTCGCGAATCAAAAGAAAAAAAAAATTAATAGTATTAGCATAATTAAATACAGCTTTAGTCGTAACTGTAAGTAAGCACATATCACATTTTTACGACTGTCGTAGCAGCAGACGACCCGACCGGATGTCGTAACGCTAGCCAAGCATATGTGGATTGGCTAGTGTTACGACTAGTCTAAAATCTAAATAAATATTTTTATTTTAACAGATTTATTCAACGTATCTGCTTTTCAGAATAATAACAAAAATTATAAGCATACTCATTATGATATTTTTATTTTAAAAAAATAACAATAAATGAAATAATAATAAAAACATGACGGCAGCGGGATTCGATCCCGCTATCATTTTTCGAAGCAACCGGACTATCACTTGATCTAGCGAAGCTGCTGAGAAAGTGTAATTTTTTAAATTTATAACTGATTTTCATTTAATGGCTCAATCTAGATTTTTTTTAAAAACCTTTAAAATTCATTAATAAGCTTATCTAGTGATCATGATATTTCATTATGAGAACTATAGTTTAGTATTGAAGTATTAGTAATAGCATAATTGAAATATAGAAAATTGTTTACGACATGTCGTAACAACAGACAACCCGCGCGGATGTTGCTGGCGTTATGACATGTCGTAGCACCAGCCACATCCGCGCGGGTTGTCTGCCGTTACTTTGTCGTAGCAGTAGACACTCCGATTTTTAAAACAAAAATCAAATAAATAATACTTATTCTTGTCAGCTGTACTCTAATTGATTTGCAATTGACATTGTAACTATAATAATGTTAAAATAGTAATATTGATTTCATTGTCATTAGTCATTAGTTCTAGCCCCAATAATAACTACTCAATTAATTATAATTTATAATGTTGATATATTTACGTGTGTTATAGTATGTGTATACGTCTTTTAAGAGGTATTTTACTGATTATTACTGCATTTTAGATTTTAGCCTTTTAGAAAAAAAAATATATATATTAATCTGAACACCAGTCCACCAGTTGTAACTTGAATAATTTTGAAACTCGCTGCCTATTATCCTATTAGTAGTATTAGTATTCTTATATTATCAACTGTGTGAAGTATGTGCGACTGGTTGACAATAATTTTCTACATGGTAGGCCTACTTGTTTTTTATCCAACCACCAAAAAAAAAAAGAATTAAAAAAAAAAAATATTTTGTTAAAATTGTTGGCAACCCCTATTAGTACTATTACATTTAAATGGCTATGTATCATTGAAGTATGCTCACTGATACTTACGACGATGAAGATTGAAAAATTAATATTTAAATTATTAATCTAGTTTCATTACTGTTAGTGTTAGTAATGCTTATAAATAGTATTATTTTTAAAAAAAATAAACAAGAATAAATGATTTTAAAATTAATTTAATCAATCTTCATCATCACAATCACAAGTGGGGAAAGTTCGTAGTACTAGCAGTTAGTAGTAGTAATACTAACTAGTATTATTAGTATTAGTGGTACCCTAGGTTTAAGTTTAAGCAAACTTATTCACTTAAGCATCGCAGTGTTTCCAACTCTAACAATTCATAACAAAAACTACTTCATCATATTACTAATAAAAAAACCAACCTCGTAATTAAAAATTAAAGATCACTGAAAGTAATTGAAAAAGAAATTCGAAAGTTATTTTTAAAAAGATAATAATAATAAAAAATAATACAAAATAAGTGTCGTAATTGAACGCGAACCTCGGACCACTGTAAAAACCAAGTCAAAATTAAATGCTCTAACTATTAAACCACAGAAGCTCATGTCAATATAGAATATTTAAGAATCTTATATCTAACTGGCAAGAAATGACGTCAAATGCTATGAATCATGGGGGAAATCTCCGTATAACGTTCAGCATTATACAGAGATTTCTCCCAATAACGCCCGGCGTTATACGGAGATTTTTTGTAATGGATACCCCTCGGCTACGGCTACAGTATTGAGTTTAGTGTTACATAAATTTTAAACAATTGTGATACTTTGGAATGGTTCACCGACAAAACGGCCCAGGTCAAAACGGCCCCATTTTTATTAGGATTTTAAAGTTTTTTTGTTTTTTTTCAATTTTGTTCAACTCATTTCATATACAATTTCCAGAAGAGAAGAAAGGGCACTTTTTAAAATGCTTTTAAAAAAAAAAATTGGCAAAATAATTTTAGAATGTCTATGATGGTTGAATAAGGTTATTAGTTTATTGTATTTCCAAATTAAAATTTAATGGCATTGTTAATTGTAGTATTACAACTCCACTCTTCGTTCTTCTACCAACTCTTAAAGTGCTAGAAGGTTTTCAATAAACTTCCGCCTCAGTCCCGTAAGGATTTCCCGTATTACGATCAACCGATTATGAAATTTAAAAATTTGCGTAAAATCCATTTATAATATTATTGTCATACTGACTTCATTTTTAAGGCTAAGAATGGCTATTTTACGCATCCAAAAGACCGTACTGAGTTTGAAACAATATTTACCTGTAGCTTAGTACTATTATTTTAGTAATAAAGTATAACGAAAACGTATCTTCGAAAAAAAACCTGTTAAAACTACAGAAAAACATCGTGAATCGAGCGATAACACTAGTGCCGGCAACGGCTGCCATTGCCAGAAGTCAAATACATCGTTTTTCAAGCATTGAAGAGTTTTTACTTTCCGAGATCTCATTTCTAACGAGATTTGTATCTAGGGACGCATTACAACGCTTTGCGACTTTAAGAGTTAAGTGTTTTAGATTTAGAGATGTTATTATAAATACTAGCTGCTCCTTTTTAAATTTGTTTTTGTTGATGTAAGTTGTCTTTGGCAAGGGGGGAGAGGAGGAAAAACGGCCAAAATCGTGTGACGTCATTTATGGGCGGCCCCTAATTATTCCAGTGTGCGTGGCCAATATGAGGGTGGCATTTTAGTTTATTTCTTATTAACAGGGAAATAACCTTTAATAAGGACTTTTTGCATGATTATTTTTGAACCAGGTAAATATTTAAAAGTAACCTGATCCATGCATAGCCATCTAACCTTTTTTTTTTTTTTTAAATGTGTGATATATATTATAAACTGTAGATATATCTTAGTTTGTAGTATATATACATACAAATAGGCTAGAAATTATAACATTTGTTAAAATATGCCCCCAAATGCTCAGAAATTGCACATAAAAAATCTCCTTAATTAAAAGTTATGTCGGGGCCGTTTTGTCGGGGGGCCGTTTTGACGGGTCACCCTTTGGAATGCATAAGTTATTATTTTATATAATATAACTATACTATAACTTTAACTAAGCATTCCATTATTTTTACTTTACTTTAACTTTAATTTTACTCTCTTTGTTTCTGTGACTTGATGTTAATAGTTAACAAAATTGGAAAAACAAAAGGAAGTTAAAAAAAAATATTTTAAAAATTTTTTAAATAATATAATTGTTTAAAAGTTAACATTTAATTCGTCTGAATAGTTCATTTTGGAAGTGTTATGATTATGACAATTATTCTGAGGTGTTACATTATCTATAGAGTAAATCAGTACTAAATATTTACATAATTTGAATTTAAAGACCAACCTACTACTATTACTACCATAAGCACAACCCATAAAACACAAAGTTTAAAATTTAAAGATTTATGTAGCCAAGAGGTACATTTTAAAATGATTGAGAACTGTCTTATCGTATCTGTTACAAACGTTCCTTCTATACAGAAGACATAGACTTAGACAACGGAACATTGACATAGAGCAAAAGATAAAGAATAAAATGCAGAATACTACATCGAACTCCATTTTTACTATTTAACTAATTATTATTTATTAACTAGCGTACCCATTTGCGCGTTGCAACAATTTCAAAAGAAAGGAAATTCAAGGAAACTTGTTAAGCATACGTTTAGTTTACAATGTGTCATCTGTATATAATTGTGTACCATAATTTCACACATATTCCCCGCACACGCAGATAACCTGCCACGCATAAACCCCGCAGAATTTTTATATCCTGTAAAAAAATTGTGGTATAACCCGCCCATGCTTTTACCCCGCACTATCCCAACACATTTGAGAAGTCATATCACGCTGAACCAATTTAGTTGAATGAACTGTATATATATACATGTATATATATATTATCGCTCGCCACGTTATACGTAATATCAAGCCATTACAGGTGGATTGTGAACAAATTTACCAGAAGTTATACAGAATCTAAATTTATATTTGTGTTTTGCAAGTAATAGTGCCATTGATGCATTATTCAGTAAAAAAAAATTCAGATACCCCGCCATGAGTATGACCACAGCCTCAATAGCCTTTGTCATTAGCACACTTGTGCAAAGGCAAAAGGTTCCTGATAAGGTCTTAAATGAATTTTCAAAAGAACCATCACAACTTTTTTTTAAAAAGAAAGTCACAGACTTTAGAATGTGTTCTTAAAACTATGCTGATTTACAGGTAGTTTATACCAATTGTTTTTTAAGGCCCCTAGACCTTAAAGATAAAAAAACAGGAAACAGGAAAAAAACAACTCATGAGTCCTTAAAATTTGGCATTGCCTTAAAATGGAATTAATTTTTTTTTAATTAGACTCAAAATTAATTTACTTATTTCTTTTACTGCTCCTGAACTTGGCTGTCAACAAAAATGCCAATTCATCCCAGTCATATGCTTTTCTTTCAAGTTACTGCCAGTTGTGTCTACCTACCTCTAGCTCACTTATCCGTTTCTCTTTATTGCTGAATGTCAAACTTGTTGCTCAATCAAGACTCATACTCATAAACTGCATTATGAACTAAACCAGAATTTGGAGTCAGTTGCTAATTGATCTAAACTAAAGTGAGACAGCCAAAAAACATCACCCACTGTGGATAGGACTTTGAAAGCAACTCATCTAACACTGGGAAAACTCTGAATTAAAACCCAGAGTGCTATTGGCAGAATAACATTGGCACAATACATTCTGGCAACTCCTGCAATACCATTTATAATACCCACTCAAGATGTTCCTTTAAGTTATTCAGATGCATGGAGAGTTTGTGATTTGCTGTCTAGGGTTCCCGCTTATATTCCTGTAAGCTGTAAATTTGACTGGTGAGTTCATCCTACACCTTTGTCTCATTGGGGTGGCATACTAAAAAAACGTTATTAAAATTCTTCTTTATTTGATATGTCAACAGATTCAAATCCATCCAAAGTCATCATACAAGATAAGGTAGAAAAATACAACAGGGCTGAACTAAATATAGCTAGGTGAGGAATATCTAGAAAATACTAGATTTAATTTACTGCTTGTGTGGGATTTCTTTTTTTAAAAAAAAATATAATAAATAACAGGTATCCTCAAAACAACCTTTGGAACCTTTTGGATTATCTAGAACTCCAGGAATAAATTAAACATTTTTAACAGGAAAAAGTGTCAATAAAATTGTTAACTAAAATAGAATCTAAGTACAAAAAAAGTTTTACTGAAAATCACACAGCAGTATATGGTCATTAAAATCAAAAGAGGTTAAAGTTGATTGCTCACAATGCCCCTTTATTACACCGTTTTATGTTGTTTTTAAAAAAAAAAAAATTATTTGTTCATAAATGACTTTATAGGTTGAAGTTTTCTGTTCAAATTCTTTAATCAAGAGCTTCAGTTGTTGATTCATTTCTTTTTAATGTTTCTTGTCACAATTTTATTTTCAGCACTGTTAAAAATGTTTCTTGCATCAGGTGCTCCCATACAGTGGGAATGGTCTTTCAAAAGCTTCCAGCACATCTTGCCTCAATGGAAGGGCACATCAGTTTGGATGTTAGTAAAGTTTCAAGGTAGACACAAAATTTTGAGTAGATATTGAATGTTATTTCTCATAGAGAACTTGGGGGAGCTATCATCTCCTACTAAGCGCGTCCTCAGGTTGGCGATAGAGGAAAGACCTTTGGATATAAAGGCTAGCCATGAATTTTGAATACGCGGCCACGGACCAACTGGTTTAGTGTCATGGAGGGTGGCGTGGGGTATCCCATGGTAAGGGTACACTTTAAAAAATGCCTTATAAACCCAAGGAAATCATTGGAAAAAAGGAACATACAGCGCTCAAACTCTAAACCTGGGAAGATGAGGCCGTCAGCTAGGGATAGCAATTCATCTAGGAGAGAAAACTCTGGAAAAAAAAATCAACTGCAGCCTTGCAGATGGTCTTGGCTGACCCAAGGCTATGGAAGGACATCCAGAAAAACAGCAGGCTGAAGTCGGAGACCACTGGCCAATTGGGGCAAAACTCCGGGGCACTCAAAATGATGGAGGAAATAGATGATTAGAGAAAAAAAGAACCATTATGTAAACCATTATGTTTTCTACTTCCGACATAATTTTTGTAATTAGGTTTGCTATTCAATTTTTATATCTTTATGCATGCACCCAAGCTCTGTGCTTTTCTCATTCCTCTTGGGTGTTGAAATTAATAATAAAATTTATCTACAATAAAGATTAGAAAGGGAGCCGTTAAAGATATTTCCATATCTGAAGAATAACAAGTTTACTGTAAAGTGTATGAGCTTAAAACTTAAACACTGACTGAATGATTCAAATGTTATTAATTTTTTCTTTCCCCTCTATCTCAGTGATTTAAAATACTGTAATTTTACGCATATTCCCCGCACACACAGATAACTCCTACACACATATACCCTGCAGAATTTTTAGATCCTGTAAAAAATTGTGGTATAACCCGCCCATGCTTATGCCACGCACTATCTAATTTTATATTACATGTTTTGCAAGTAATGGTGCAATTGATGCATTATTCAGTACAAATAAATTCAGATACCCCGCCCACAGGTGGGGTGCGGGAGTGTGGGGGTTTGTAAAATATGCGGGGAATGTGCGTAAAAATATGGTAGTGTGGCACTAAAAAGAAAACATTTTGAGCCAAAAATTTCCCAGTGTACAAAATAAACCCCATGTCTGTGATAGTTTTAAAACGAACTATTTAAATAGGAATTAAAAATTATTAAACTTAAACAACTGAACCTTGAAGATTTTAATGACAGTGGTATGAATTTGGATGATTAATTTTAAATCCCTTTCTGAGGAAAAACTAGTTTTTATGTTAAATGATATTTTTTAAACATGTAAATTACAATGGGATTGTAGTGTGTTAATCATCAGCTCTTTCCTAAAAATAGACATCAGAGAATATCAAATTGTTACAAAATACTCTTTTATAATTATCTGTCATTTTAAGCCAAAAAATAGTCATTATGGGTATTATTATTTTTCAATTTTACTTTTTAAATTCACAGCAACTTGATTACAGTGGATTGTTCACAAAACGTAATGGCTGCCATAATGAAAATCCAAGAAGAAATTTCAAAGGTATTTTTTAAAAACCTTTTTTCTCGATATTTTCTAAAAATGTGTTGTTAAAGCAATAGTAGACAAATGATATGTTTATCTTACATTTTATATTTTTTACTTCCCAGATTCAAGTTGTTTTGCTAAACATTAACCAGCGCCTTGAAACATTAGAAAATACCTTAGAAGAGAATGATAGCATAAATAGTATAGAGTAGCAAGATCTGTGTGCTATACGTTTTATGGCTAACTTCAAAGCAGGACAGTAACCCACACAATAAAGTGGTACTAACATTAAGAATTAATTTATATAATGAAAATTCAGTTTAATAACTTTTTAATAAACAATGACGCATTTTAGTGTTTATTTGAAATTGCTTATAAGTTAAGGAGACTTACAAATTAGTGTGATGACCACAGAGCCATGAAGAATAAACAAGCCTCCAAATCAAGCATTTATCTAATATTTTTTTATTTAAGCTTTTTTTCACAAAGGAAAAATATTATCAATTATTATGTAAATATGATCAATATATTATTAATCATTTTGTACTGTAAGTACTTTAACAATATTTTTTGTTCTTGGGAAAATTCAAAGCACACTGTCTTTCATATAATTTTAGTATTTTAAAAAATTTCTTCCTAATTCGCGCATTGTTGATAATTGTTAGTCCAAGGAGTCAAGTAAAGAAATTTCACAGTTGAATGATTTTTATATTTATGTAAACATTTTTTGTAAACTTGACCCTGTCACGGTTTAATCAAATTTATTGTACACATATTTTTCACTGAGCCTTTTGGAAATTTGAAGTAAATCACACATTTTATTGTTTGAAGTAAATCACACATTTTATTGAAGTACTAACATGAATTTTGTAGCAGAGTATACTGCAAATATTTCCTGTGTATGATGAACTCCCCAGTCTTCTCACTCATTCACTTATTATTTGCTCTACTAGAAATGAAGTAACTAATGGATTTTGTAAATGATAAGTTAATCATTTTGTCAATGTGTATATTTCTTTGCTTGTAATAAACCTAAAGATATTTCAAGTCTAGTGTCAATTGGTTATTTCTTTATAATTAAATATTAGTTTAACTCCACTGTGCTATTTAATTTTGTAGAAAGTATGAAATCTTTTTTATTATAGAATTATTGGTGTTGATGAACCGTCTTGGTTCTGTTATACTTATATATGAACGGTGGTTGAGTGGCATACCGATGGTCACAGGTTAGAATCTCTGAAGGCAGGGATTTATTCCCATGGCCAGAGCGTCCCTGAGTCCACCCAGCTCTGAATGGGTACCAAACACTAGTTAAGGAAACAAATGCTGCTGGGAATTGCGTGGAACTCTCAGCTTGTGAACGCTACGTCACTTGCCAACAAACTGCCATGGTCTGTGGTCGCAAAAATCTTCTCCATTGAAGGAGCATCAGTAAAGGATAAGACAATTAGGGTTCAACAACAAAAAATATCTTTATTTAAAATAAACACAAGTTTGTTATTGGCTTACAAGAGGCCCAGCAACACTTATTTTAAAATCAAACAGTAAAAAAACAAATTCATAAATTTATTTAAAGTGTAAGGTTTCATCTTGTTTATTGCCTCAGACCTAGACAATATTTCACAAAGTTGACAGAAACGGAAGACAGTTTAAATAGAATCCCACCTGATAACATGGGAATTTATAAATTAAAATTTTTATTAATTAATTTAAACAGACAAGTGGTTTTCATCATTTAAATTTATATGACAGTTTGTGTACAGTTTTTAATAATAAAAAAATTCTCAACATTAAATGAATAAAAAGGAGTTTTAAAAAATTCAAATTTATTCTCCACAGTAAATGAAAATGCAATAAGTTGGTTTATTTTGTCAAACAAATCCTTGATACTTAATGACCAAGTAAAGAAGACAAATTAATTAACATTTATTTACCAAGTGATTTAGCAGAACTTCAATATACACTATTTACAATATGAAGTGGCCAGACCATTGGTAATTTTACTGAAATAGGACGGCCCAAACAGTAACTGTAACTATTGTAAAAAGCCATTTTATTCATGTAGATTGCAACTAGAGTTGATTTAGCTTTCAGCATAGTTACGCAGGAACTCTTCAACTTTAATAGATGCGCCAAATCAGAAAAAGCAGAATAACTTGAACATTATATTTTTTAATTCATACGAACAATCTTCGACATTGTTAATAATAGGGCCAGTATAATATTAGTGCAATTCTGATACCAGTTTATTCAAAGTGAACTGAAAGTGAAATGTATAAATGATAAATTAATTCAATATAGTTGATCATCTGAGTGGAAAAATTGATTTCTCCCAGCATCCTAAACACCTGCTGGAGACCATCTTTCCCACAATGCTTACTGATGGAGACCATCTTTCCTACAAGTCTACACACCTGATGGTGACCATCTTTCCAACAAGTCTACACACCTGATGGTGACCATCTTTCCAAAAAGTCTACTTACCTGAAGGAGACTATCTTTCCCACAATTCTTACACACCTGATGGTGACCATCTTTCCAACAATTATACACCTGATGGTGACCATCTTTCCTACAAGTCTATACACCTGATGGTGACCATCTTTCCTACAAGTCTATACACCTGACAGAGACCATCTTTCCCACAATTCTTACACACCTGATGGTGACCATCTTTCCCACTATTATACACACCTGATGGAGACCATCTTTCCAACAAGTCTACACACCTGCTGGAGAACATCATTCCCACCATCCTACACGCCTGATAGAGATCATCTTTCCCACCATTCTACACACCAGAAGGAGAACATCTTACACACCAGGAGACCATCTTTCCCAGAGGCGTCACTAGGGTTGGTGTCACCCGGGGCGGTAGCTCATGGTGTCACCCGGGGCGGTAGCTCCTGGTGTCACCCCATCATAATTTAACCCACAGAACTCCTCCGAGTTTTCCAGTGCCTAATAATGGGAATAGATAGAATTTTACTGTCTGGTGTCACCCCCCTGATGGTGTCACCCGTGGCGGCCCGCCCCCTCCGCACCCCCCTAGCGACGCCACTGATCTTTCCCACCATCTTACACCCCTGTTGGGGACAAATAAGCTTTGCATTGAACTTGAACATACATTTACTTTAATGTACTTATTTTAAAAAATAAATAAATGATTTTCATAAAAAAAAAAGTATCACCAAAAAAAAGGATTAAAAAATTTGTATGAATTGTGATATAGCTCCATTGATTAACTTTTCATCTGAGTTCCTAGTGGAACATTTGGCCTATGTCATAACACCACAATTTAAAATAGTCTGTACTTTATTCATTGTACCCATTCCTTCCTATTCCCTTAGCCTCATCCAACTCACCCAGTCTCCATGTTTCTTGTGTCTTCCTCTGTAGTTTCCCCAGGCCTGCAATCTTTTAGGACTTTATAGCACTACAACTTCATTTTATTTCCTGATTTTTTTACCCCAATATTTGCTTTCCATACATCTCACACACTTTGGGTTGTTTTTTTTTTTCAACATTATCATAACTGTACTTTTCAATGATTTTTTCTGGCATAAGTTAATGAAGGTTTGAATTCCCATTATATGATTATTGCACACCAAAATTCAGACAGTTGCAGTATAGATTTGATTTTTAAAAAAAAATGAATATACTAATATTACTAACACCACCTTTCAGGTTTGGTAGAGGTGTAGGATGATATTAAGTTAGTTTAAGTTGTTTTTTGTTTTTAATAAAGATACACTGACCAGACTTCCGTGGTATGTCCACTTCATCAAAGTTTTAAGTAACCAAATTATTTGTGTGTTTTTTTTTTAAAGATTTTAGTACAAACATTTAATGATAATTAAATTGTCAAAAGCTTTTCATGATAAATTAAATGGCACAGACATAAAGTCTTGCAAGAGTAGCAATGTAAATAATAATCTGAATTCATGGGCATAGAATAAATATATCAATGGCATCCAGGTAAAAAGTTAGGGCAGATAAATGTATGTGTTTCTCTGAGGTTTTGATGGATGTTTTAAATAAGAGGAGGGAGGGATAACTTCATGCTCCAAGTCTAAGTCTAAGTGTGAAACCAATATCTTACAATGAAATTCCACACTATACGATGGGTACAATCTATTCAACAATATATATCTCACACTAAACGACCACTTGCAAAAATAGGATTTTTTAAATGAATGCAACACACAAACTGATATCTAGAAATTTAAAGCTGATGAAATCTTAAAATGTTAAAACTGATAAATATGTATCGTAAAAAAACATGTACCAGTAGCTATTCTTTTGATGACCCATTATAGGCATTAAGTTTTTAACAATAGATGTCACAATTACATGTTTGATATGATTGACTTCAATGGTTGATTTATTTACATAGAAAATGAATCCTCTTCTCTCATATACATGGTCATGTTAAATACAAATATGAACTCATTTTTGATATTTAAAAGATACATATAGTCTAAAAACACATTATATGAGTTAACCAATAATTTGGGGGAATTTTGAAACTTTTGCAGATAGCTAAAAACATTGATAAGAAATTAAATTAAAAAATCACTTCATCTACATAAAGGATTAGTTTATATATATATATAAAAAACAATATAAAAGCCCAAGTGTCCGTAACTCTGAGGGACATAGTACAACAGTCCATAGCAGTTAAGAAAGTAGGGTATCATTTTGGTTACAAGATTAACAGAGCGTGTGGTGTTTTTCACTGTAAATACTGTAAAATTTTTATATGACATCATTGTTTGAGCTTATGTTTTAATTTTGGAAAAGGAAACGATGTAAAAAGAGGATTTGAGAATATATAATTATAAAATAATTTTTGTACATTTCAGGAAGTTTAATATTTCTTATTTATCAAACAAGTTACTTGGGCTTTTGAAAAAAGTGGGCGCCTACAGCGCTGTACAGCTCCTAGTATAAATATATATATANTATATATATTTATTTATTTACATAAAACAATCATAGGAGAAATGCCTTAAAGTTAAAGAAATATATTTCCAGTGGCGTAGCTAGGAATTTGTAGGGGCTTTGGCGCCCCACATACAGGGCAGTAGCGTAATATTTAATAATTTCAGACACTAATTTGGGGGCCTCCATCTAGTGGGGGTCCGGGGGGACTTGTGAATTTTGTCCCCCCCCTCCCCCCAAGCTTAGCCACTGTATATTTCTATTATTGCACATAGCTGTTTCAATGAGATTCAATAATTTATGGGGACAAAAAGAATAATAATTAGAGTTGGCAGATTGTTTACATTAATGTGGGTAGGATTCTGAAAATTAATGGATGAGAAATAAATACATTTGTAGTTTGATTTCTAAATAAAATTTTAAATACCAACCAATACAAGGGTTAAATTACAAATTAATAGCATTACTTTATATACACAGCAGTAGAGGTTGAAAGAAAGTAAATCTCTTCCCTTGTTTTACTGAAAATGAGGAACACAATCAATAATATTGTCACCAAACTGTCACTTAGCAGTAAACAAATTTTGAACAATCATAACTTGGATTAAGTGTGAATTTGCTTGTAATTTTTAAGTATAAATTAATCATCAAAGGAAAATCTTGAAAGAATGAGAACAAATCACAACACATTTAGAAAAAAAATCTATATTTCTAACTGTACATTGTCCTAGCATTTTATCAATCTTATACACAATTTCTATTGTCAGTTTTTTTTTAGCTAAATAGAAATAGTTTAAATAATAATTGGACTTATTCTTGCTTAACTAAACTTAAACTCAGTCAGTATCAGGCATTAGGGAAAGAATAGTCATTCATAGGTAAACAGTTTCTAAGATTAGTATCACTTTACAAGACTGTTACATAATGTGACTATAAACAGTTTCTAAGATTAGTATCACTTTACCAGACTGTTACATAATGTGACTAGCTATCAGCTGCAAAAGATTTTACCCCTAAAACAATGTCCCATTATTAAGTTTGATCAATGAGTTTTGAAACACAGTTTACTATAACCGTTCATGACTTGTCTTATAAGGAACAAAAGAAGACATTAATCTAAATTGAGTTTTGATGTCATTCAGTGCACCGTACTCAAAAGGGCTGAAGTCATCATTTATAAATAAAAATACAAACTGTGTGTCACCCCCAAAGAACAAATATTAACATCATTATTTAAATCTGAAGGGGGTACAATACAATCAAATAAACTGAAATTTTCTCGTATATCTTCAAGTTGTTCCATAATAAGCCAAGATCAGTTGCCTATAGTCATAAGATGCTAGAGTCTGAAGATTTGAGAAGTATCTCCAGCCTGCGTTGTTCTTCAGAGATACTCCTAGTGCTGCCGTCACCGCTCCCACCACTGTCCCGGCTACCAGCACCTCTTGGCGATGATGGTGAAGATAATAGTAAAGTGGTTGGTGCAGCTGTAGAGTTTTAAATAAAGTTACCTTTTTATGATCTAGCCTACCATCCATACAGCTAAATAAACCAAAAAACGTTATATTTTATGATCTACCCTACCATCCATACAGTTAAATAAACACAAAAAAACTTTATATTTTATAATCTACCCTACCATCCATACAGTTAAATAAACACAAAAAAAACTTAATATTTTATGATCTACCCTACCATCCATACAGTTAAATAAACATAAAAAACTTAATATTTTATGATCTACCCTACCATCCATACAGCTAAATAAAAAAAACTTTATATTTTATGATCTACCCTACCATCCATACAGTTAAATAAACACAAATAAACTTTATATTTTATGATCTACCCTACCATCCATACAGTTAAATAAACAAATAAACTTTATATTTTATGATCTACTCTACCATCCATACAGTTAAATAAACAAAAAAACTTTATATTTTATAATCTACCCTTCCATCCATACAGCTAAATAAAAAAAACTTTATATTTTATGATCTACCCTACCATCCATACAGTTAAATAAACAATAAACTTTTTTTATGATCTACCCTATCATCCATACAGTTAAATAAACAAATAAACTTTTTTTATGATCTACCCTACCATCCATACACCTAAACAAAAAAACTTTATATTTTATGATCTACCCTACCATCCTTACAGTTAAATAAACAAATAAACTTTATATTTGTGATATACTATCATCCATGAGGTGAATCAACCAAAAAAGTTATATTTTATGATCTACCATCCTTGTAGCTGAAAAAAATCTTGTCTCTTAAAATCCCAAAGTTCCAGAGTATTGAGACCCTGTTGTGGTGGTCCCACTAAATTCTTAAAATCACATGTTATAAAAATCTTCATTTATTAATATTTGAAGACACTTGCTCATGGAAGTTAAATTTTAAAAAGCCACCTTCATCAGACCAACAATATTGTGTTACACTTAATCATTTAAACATGTTCATAAAGACAATGTTCAGTACTTTCATCATGGCTTTTATTTACATAATTTTCTAATAAAAATCAATCATTTTGTGTTACAATTAAAAAAACCCACTACTTTTGTTTCTAGAAAAGCTAATCAGAGTGACATGAATTCTCAATCAAATTAAAGGATAATTTATTCTCAACAACTCTTTTTACCAGTATAACCCATTTTAAGTCCATTGAGGACTATTGGGCAAGTGAAGTAGCGTTTACAAGTTTCATTTAGCCACCACTAATAAGCAAGGGATTCTGTGGCTAGCACAATGCTGGAGGGCCTTATCAGCACCAAGGATCGAACCCATGACTCTCTTTTGCCTCGGTTTGGCAGTCCAGAGCGCCTAGTCCTCAATAGCTAATAATGCCTGCACTAACCTTTAAACTGATTGCTTACAGTTTTCAATATATATATTGAAATAAATTCAGTGCTGACAACCAATGACTAACCTATAGCACTTGAGCAGGGTAAGTTTGACACACAGCTGGAACTAAGCCGTATGTTGATGTCCATCAGTTGGCCATACAGTGGCGTTAGTTCAAGACTTGTTTTGGTCAAGGCAAACACACCTGGACCAGGAAATCCAACAAAAAATAAAATAAGAACAAAATATTTCATCATTATTTCTTTGACTTAGTTCCCTTCTCACAACTAAACTATCAACTAGTATCAACCTTGACTTAGTTCCCTTCTCACTAGTATTAACCTTGAATGAGCTCCCTTCTCACTACTATCATCTAGTATTGACCCAATTCATTTTATGACTGTGTTATTCTCATTATTATTTACACAATTTTAGGTATTTATAAAAGTAAAGGAACAACAAGCCAAGATGATTTGTCCATAGAGTGTCTGGTATACTGTGTGTCCAGTTAAATGTCTAAACTAAATGAACATATTGCATATCTGGAGTGCCTTCCAGCTATAATTTCATAGAAAGAAATGGTTGCCAGGTATATATCAAAGTCAAAGACTACATTTTTTCAAATATACATTACAAATGTATTTAAGATGCTTTGAATTTCTGAGAGATATTAAAATCCTTAAGGATAATGACAGAATTTTTTTTAAACTGCACGTATGCAATAGCTAATTGTAATAAAAAAAAGTATTTGGGCAATACCAACCTTGTTTCTTATCTGCTAGACTGCTACAGTAAATATTGAGCAATGTAAGGACATCATCATCTGTTGTCATTCCAAATATATCATTGGGCCACAGAGATCTGAAACAACCACACTATCAAATATATCATTGGGCCACAGTGATCTGATACAACAATTATATTAAATATAGCATTCGGTCACAGTGATCTGAAACAACCACACTATCAAATATATCATTGGGCCACAGTGATCTGATACAACAATTATATCAAATATATCATTGGGTCACAGTGATCTGAAACAACCACACTATCAAATATATCATTGGGCCACAGAGATCTGATACAACAATTATATCAAATATATCATTGGGTCACAGTGATCTGATACAACAATTATATTAAATATAGCATTCGGCCACAGTGATCTGAAACAACCACACTATCAAATATATCATTGGGCCACAGTGATCTGATACAACAATTATATCAAATATATCATTGGGTCACAGTGATCTGAAACCACCACCATCATTAGACTTCATCCAATTAAAACAACCACTTTGTCCTATACACACAGCATGTCTCCTATACACACAACATGTCACCTATTCACACAACATGTCACCTATACACACAACATGTCACCTATACACACAACATGTCACCTATACACACAACATGTCTCCCATACACACAACATGTCTCCTATACACACAACATGTCACCTATACACACAACATGTCACCTACACACACAACATGTCACCTACACACACAACATGTCTCCCATACACACAACATGTCTCCTATACACACAACATGTCTCCCATACACACAACATGTCTCCCATATACACAACATGTCACCTATACACACAACATGTCATATATACACAACATGTCACCTATACACACAACATGTCTCCCATACACACAACATGTCTCCCATACACACAACATGTCTCCCATATACACAACATGTCACCTATACACACAACATGTCATATACACACAACATGTCACCTATACTCACCTATACACACAACATGTCACCTATACACACAAGATGTCACCTATACACACAACATGTCACCTATACACAACATGTCACCTATACACACAACATGTCACCTATACACACATGTCACCTATACACACAACATGTCACCTATACACACATGTCACCTGTACACACAACATGTCACCTATACACACATGTCACCTGTACACACAACATGTCACCTATACACACACCATGTCTCCTATTCACTCACCTGAAACATCTCAGGATCTGCACTGCATTCAGGTATTTTCCACCTTGCAAGTATTCAACAACATTCATCACTGCTTCTTGCTTGTTCATCACCTTGGAGTCTACATTAAAAGGTGATGCCTGGCCATTTTCCAACTCTTGTAATGAAAAAAGAAGTTCCTTGCGAATTGATATCACTTGACTCGACATGTCTGTCACCTGTTGATATAGTTAAATATTTAACATGGAAGGCGTGTTGAAGTTAATGTTTGGGCACATATTAGATTGGAATTTGTTTTATTTTTTTGGGGTGTTTTTTTTAAATTAAAGAAATTGTTAGCACAATCACAAGCCATACTGACACTTGAATCTAATGCTACCTACACCTGTGGTGATATTTAAGTCTAATGCTACTTCACCTGTGGTGATACTTGAGTCTAATGCTACCTGCACCACGTGGTGATACTTCAGTCTAATGCTACCTGCACCATATTTTTTATACTTGAGTCTAATGCTACCTGCACCATGTGGTGAGACTTGAGACTAATGCTACCTGCACCATATTGGTTATACTTGAGACTAATGCTACCTGCACCATGTGGTGAGACTTGAGTCTAATGCTACCTGCACCATATTGGTTATACTTGAGACTAATGCTACCTGCACCATATTGTTTATACTTGAGTCTAATGCCATCTCTCATGGTCTGTGGACGCAATTATCTTCTGCATAGAAGGAGCGTCTGGTATATCTAAGATATAAGATATAATGCCACCTACCTGAGGGGACGCCGTGACCATTTGAAAGACGTCCAATAGTTTGAGGTAAGACTCAAACAGCAGCACCAGTTGAAAGATTAGTTTGTACAACTTCTGGCACAAGTCCATTTGCTGGGGAGGGCAAAGGAGACATTCACCATCACATTATGCAACAATAAAGATTTCCCAATGATTTATAATCATATGGTGGTATCAGCAACAAAGATTTCCCAATGATTTATAATCATACGTTGGTATCAGCAACAAAGATTTCCCCATGATAATCATATGATGGTATCAACAGCAAAGATTTCCCCATGATAGTCGTATGATGGTATCAACAGCAAAGATCTCCCCATGATAATCATATGGTGGTATCAACAACAAAGATCTCCCAATGATAATCATATGATGGTATCAACAACAAAGATCTCCCCGTGATAATCATATGATGGTATCAACAACAAAGATCTCCCCATGATAATCATATGGTGGTATCAACAGCAAAGATTTCCCCATGATAATCATATGATTGTATCAACAACAAAGATCTCCCCATGATAATCATATGATGGTATCAACAGCAAAGATTTCCCCATGATAGTCGTATGATGGTATCAACAACAAAGATCTCCCCATGATAATCATATGGTGGTATCAACAACAAAGATCTCCCCGTGATAATCATATGATGGTATCAACAACAAAGATCTCCCCATGATAATCATGATGTATCAATAACAAAACTTTCCCCATGATAATCATAGAGTAGTATCAACAACAAAGATCTCCCCATGATAATCATATGATGGTATCAACAGCAAAGATTTCCCCATGATAGTCGTATGATGGTATCAACAACAAAACTTTCCCCATGATAATCATATGATGGTATCAACAGCAAAGATCTCCCCATGATAATCATATGATGGTATCAACAACAAAGATCTCCCCATGATAATCATATGATGGTATCAACAACAAAGATCTCACCATGATAATCATATGATGGTATCAACAACAAAGATCTCCCCATGATAATCATGATGTATCAATAACAAAACTTTTCCCATGATAATCATACAGTGGTATCAACAACAAAGATCTCCGCATGATAATCATATGATGGTATCAACAACAAAGATCTCCCCATGATAATCATACGGTTGAATCAACAACAAAGATATCCCCATGATAATCATACGGTTGTATCAACAACAAAGATCTCCCCATGATAATCATACGGTTGTATCAACAACAAAGATCTCCCCATGATAATCATATGGTGACAGTTACAAGCTAGATGAGGCCTAATAACATTCAACATAAAATCTTGACAAGAACATCTTCTGCTAATCCTAAAGAACCTCTTCTGCTAATCCTAAAGAACCTCTTCTGCTAATCCTAAAGAACCTCTTCTGCTAATCCTAAAGAACCTCTTCTGCTTATCCTAAAAAACCTCTTCTGCTAATCCCAAAGAACCTCTCCGGCTAATCCTTCAGAACCTCTTCTGCTTATCCTAAAGAACCTCTTCTGTTATTCCTTAAGAACCTCTTCTGCTAAACCTAAAGAACCTCTTCTGCTAAACCTAAAGAACCTCTTCTGCTAAACCTAAAGAACCTTTTCTGCTAATCCTAAAGATCATCTTCTGCTAATCCTAAAGAACCTCTCCTGCTAATCCCAAAGAACATCTTCTGCTAATCCTAGTAATATAGCTAACCATACCTGCTCTTCACCTGCCAGAATGTAGGACCCACCGTCACCCAGTGATTGTTGTTTGATTGAAGATTTTAAACTTTCAAGACTCTGGGGAGGGTGGAGAATGTATGTTATAATTATTGGTTCAAATATTTGTTTCTCTACTTTACACTTGAAAGGATATTTGTTGCAGTTACAGAATACTTGAAGTCATAGAATATTTACTGTTGAAGAATGTTTAAGGTTTTCAAGAACAGGTGACTACAATACATGAATTAGTTACGTATATGAAAAGCTGTATATTTAAAAAATATTATTCAGTGTTTGAAAATCACTGTAGTCACCAATAATCAAAATGGTTTAAACATCCAAATAACTTAAATTTTTGCAAACCCTCACTAGTCTATGCCAAACCCTCACTAGTCCATTCTAAAACTGAACCCTCACTAGTTCATTCCAAGCCCTCACTAGTCTATGCCAAACCCTCACTAGTCCATTCTAAGCCCTCACTAGTCCATTTCAAGCCCTCACTAGTCAATTCTAAACCCTCAATAGTCTATGCCAAACCCTCACTAGTCCATTCTAAGCCCTCACTAGTCCATTTCAAACCCTCACTAGTTCATTCCAAGCCCTCACTAGTCTATGCCAAACCCTCACTAGTCCATTCTAAAACTGAACCCTCACTAGTTCATTCCAAGCCCTCACTAGTCTATGCCAAACCTTCACTAGTCCATTCTAAAACTGAACCCTCACTAGTTCATTCCAAGCCCTCACTAGTCTATGCCAAACCCTCACTAGTCCATTCTAAAACTGAACCCTCACTAGTTCATTCCAAGCCCTCACTAGTCTATGTCAAACCCTCACTAGTCCATTCTAAAACTAAACCCTCACTAGTTCATTCTAAACCCTCACTAGTCTATGCCAAACCCTCATTAGTCCATTCCAAGCCCTCACTAGTCCATTCCAAGCCCTCACTAGTCCATTCCAAGCCCTCACTAGTCCATTCCAAGCCCTCACTAGTCCATTCTAAGCCCTCATTAGTCCATTCCAAGCCCTCACTAGTCTATTCCAAGCCCTCACTAGTCTATGCCAAACCCTCACTAGTCCATTCCAAGCCCTCATTAGTCTATGCCAAACTCTCACGAGTCACTTCCAAGCATTTGATTAAGCTTATGGCCAAGCAGCTAAAAGATGTGTGACATACCTGCTCTGCTTGATCCTTCTTGGTTGAGTAAATTTGGAAACACTCCTGTATCTCTAGCACACAGAATCTATGCCTGTCTACAAGTCTGGTACCCAATAGCTGATGAGATCAATTTGGAATAAGACTGAACCAGGCTTTTCTTATTAATTACATGCAATTCTATTGTGGAATTTTGTGTGCAACAAATACAGTGGAAAATATTAACACAAAAATCTGCTGTTTTTTTTTAAATTGTAATGTTTAACTATTCCATGTCACATAAATGTGACATTATTGTTTTAGACTTATCAAGATTATCTCTAGCCCACATTAAATCCCCTTTATCAATTACACATGATTTAAAACATCAAATTTTTTTTAGTTTACCCAATATATCTATAAATCATATGCTTTTACCCACAAGATAATCTTAATTAGCTGCTGAAAAATAAATTCATTCAGATGTCAAAGGTCATTATTTCCAAAAGCTACTAAAATAATCAACAATAGTTATCTCCCATTTACAGGTCCCATAAAGTACTAGAGGCTGAGACTAAAAACAAGAATGTGAGTTATAAAATAATTTTTAAAGAAATAATTTTACTTCACAATGACTGTAATTTAGAAGAAATTAATTTGTAGAGACTTTAAAATGACATTTCAAAGGAGAGAAGAAAAAGAACTTCATTTAACATTGGTCTGACTATTAATTACTAGATACTCCCAGCGGCTTAGCATATGCCACACATTTGCTCATGGATAGTGCATATAAAGGGGGGAATGAACGGACGCTAACTAAAGCACGAAGAAATCGAAACAATGTGAGTGAATGTTGCAGGGGGGGGGAACCACCGACGCATTGTTGGTCTCGAGACACTTACACCCTATCGAGGATCAGCCATGTTCGCAAAAAAAAGGGGAAAAGAATGGGCACAAACACACATGTTTAAAAATTTTAAATTTTTGTTCAGGCTTGAACCCAGGTCCTTCCATGTATCTATGTATGTATGCATGCATGTCGTTTATAGCTGAATTAACCCTACATCCGATCGCTGTCAATCTTTTGAGTACACCTCCAGGATGGTAACTGGCAAATTTTTTTGAAAATTTAACACTCATGGGCAATTGGGGACCCATAATGTCATTTTTTTCTTAAATGATCTATATAAAAATTAGTTTAATGATAGCTACTGGGTAAATTCATGGATCTTAAACCAACTTTGCATTTAACAACTTGGTAATCAATATTGAAATACAATAGGGCAATGATTTCTTAATGTCCATTCCTTCGGGGCTGGGAGCCCAAAATGACTGTTTTTCATAAGTCATAAGCGTTTGATTTTATTTCCCATTCATTGATGAACGATTTGAGAAACATAGTAATATATCCATTACAAAATTGAATGAAATATCTTTGCTCTGTTAGAAACCAACCATCATTTAAATGTATTAGTGATAGACTCTGTGTCAGTTACTCTCTTTTAACCAAGACATTGGATTGCATCTCAAATAAATAAATAAAGTTGAGGATTACTGAGTGTGAAATATACAAGTAACTTACGGAGTCAGATTCCGAAAAGAAGAACGGACAGTCCAGCTGCTGGTGGACAAGGTCCATGACTTGTACTGGAAGTGAGGTTAAGGAACTAGACACAGTGTTGATGTGGCCTTACTGTAAACTCAAATAGTAATTTTAAAAGCATAATATTTCTGCCATCTCTCAGTACGTAAAGTAACAAAACCAGGACTTGAAAGCCACCATAGTTGCAACATCCAAGATTTTATACGCTGGGTCTAACAAAATATATAGTACGGTGCGAGACGTCACTTTAAGAAATTTTACTTTGTCTTATGTCTTACCTATACAGACACTACTTTATACAGGAGATTATTGTGCCCAGAGACCATGCTGGTCTGTTGGCAAGTGACGCAGCGTTCACAGGTCACAGTATTCTCAGCTACTTTTGTTACCATAACTAGTGTCAGGTTACCATTCGGAGCTGGAAGCACTCATGGACACCCTTGGGCCTGCGAACAAATCCTTTCCTTCATGGAGATTTGAACCCGTGACCATCAGTACGAAAGCCGAGTGCGAATGCACTTGACCACCATGCCCCCTTTGATGGGAAAGCAATAGCTATTGAAGGGGAAGCAATAAAGGGGAAGCAATAGCTATTAAAGGGGAAGCAATAGCTATTAAAGGGGAAGCAATAACTATTGAAGGGGAAGCAATAACTATTGAAGGGGAAGCAATAGCTATTGAAGGGGAAGCAATAGCTATTGAAGGGGAAGCAATAGCTATTGAAGGGGAAGCAATAACTATTGAAGGGGAAGCAATAGCTATTGAAGGGGAAGCAATAGCTATTGAAGGGGAAGCAATAACTATTAAAAGGGGAACCAATAGCTATTGCAGGGGAAGCAATAGCTATTGAAGGGGAAGCAATAACTATTGAAGGAAAAGCAATAGCTATTGAAGGGGAAGCAATAGCTATTGAAGGGGAAGCAATAGCTATTTAAGGGGAAGCAATAACTATTGAAGGGGAAGCAATAGCTATTAAGTCATATCACATTTCAAAGGATACATATCTGTGATGTTACTGGCTTTAAATTGTCAGACTTTGAAATGTAATAGCAGGCTTCTTTGGTCATAGTGGTTAGACGCTTACGGAGCTCCTGAGGGTAGAGAAACAGATAAGTTAATAACTGAATTCACATCAAGTAAATTTGTCATCTTTCAACAATAGTAGACAGAATGATGTCTGTCATTCAATACAGGAGCAATGCACCAGATTATAAAAAAAATATTGTTTTAATAAAAAAAAGGTTTGGTATATTGTCTCCTTATGTTTTAAAAAGTTTACAATTTTAATGAGCAAAATTTTTATTCCAATCATGGTTTTTGAACAGCAATTTTTTAAAACTTCCTTACTCTTTTTCTATCCTGTATATTTAAGCACTTGTGTCCATCTTCCTTGTTTTTGCTTCTCTGCTTTTTCTCTCTAATTAATTAGTTTTCCATTGCATAGTAATTTATTTATAATGTAAATTTAATTTAAATATTTGTGGCCATTTATTTGTACTGATGAAGGCATTTTCCAAATCATTTACACATGTATATGTCCATTAATAAGGCTTTAAATTTATTGTTTTAATCACACAATTCATTTGTCAATCTTATATTTCTTTCAACAAGCAAACCCTCTTCAATTGTTAGCCCTACTTTAAAATGCTTCAGCCAAAAGTTTAAAAAGATGAATTCATACCCTGAATAATTTAGGGAAAATCTGGCATGTTTTCCCAACATGGCTGATTGAGCTCTCCACTGTGACCTTGGAAACATGACTTCTCCACACCTCCTCTACCTCATCAGCTTGGAGATTTAGCAGCAGAACTGAAAGTTGAGTGAAGGCCGGGGATGCCTGGCTAGAGTTGAGATCCACTGTGTCTGTTTCACTTGGGGAGTTGCTGGACAGACTTTGTCTGAGAACATCATTGTAACATTATTGATCATCTCTGTAACTATCAAATCATGGAATGTTTCAAATAGAAATCTCACAGTGGCGTAGCTAGGGGAGGAGGAGGGGGGATCCCAATTCAGAAGTCACGGGGCAGGGGGGGGGGGCCAAAATTAGTGTCAGAAATTTTTTGCTTACATTAAATATTACACCCTTGCCATGTATGTGGGGACCCCAAAGAGGTTGAGTCCCCCCAGCCCCCAAACCACTACACATTTCTAGCTATGCCACGGATAAATGTTTGGTGTCAAGCTTAAGCCTGAGAATTCTCAACAACTTTGACCAACTTCAACCATACTATTGGGAACTGCAATGTTCCCTTCATTGACCAACTTTTACAACACAATTTGGCACTGCAGTGGGCCCTTCATTTTTGAATGACTTCTATTTCATAAATGATTGAACTCTAGCCACACAAAAAATTTAATTAGTCTTACGTGGAAGCGGTCATAGGACTCGAGCGCTGCCGGCCGAGGTTGGAGCTGGCTTGAATAGAGGATGACCCGGCTATAGAGTCAGTCATCGCAGTTGCTCCACTGGCTTCCTGTTCGGAACTCTCGGACTAGAGAAAGTGATAGCCAGGTCAGTCATGGATGTTGTGCTTGTTTTAAAGTGTTAATTGGTATGACCTAAAGCCTAACCCTGTATGACTTAAACCCAACCCAGTATGACCCAAATCTAGCCTAGTTTGACCTACACCTAACCCAATATGACCTAAACTTAACCCAATATGGCCTGAACCTAACCCAGTTTGACCTAAACTTATTCCAGACTGACTATGTATTTGTCTGGTTTTAATTTAATTTCATCAACATTTCAAATTAATAAATTTTCAATTCGAATTTTTTTAAAAATATGATATCAGTGATAAATTTCTCTTTAGGGGCCGTCCATAAATGACATCACGCACCTGTGGGGGGGAAGGGGGTGACACATTTGTGATGAGGGGTAGAGGGGGATAACAAATATGCCAAAATTGCGTGATGTCATTTTTGGATGGCCCCTAAGTTCTATTCTATCATTTGATGAACTTACTTCTTCATCAGTAGAAGGCTCCTCTGTAACACTGTCTCTTGGAGATCTCTTGGAAAGGTTGCTACTGATCATCTGCAGGTTTGGCTCACTGCCAAAGTTTGGACGTCCTGGTGTGGTGGGCGATGGCTCAAGGTGCAGAGAGTGGCGCCGATCAACCAGTTGGGAGAAAAAGTCCTCAGACTAAACAAAAGCACACAAAAAATATTCTTTTTTTTTTTAAAGTGTCATACCCCTATTATGATTTTTTTTAAAGTCCTAAGTTACTTAATACAACTGATATAAGAAAAGTAAAGGAAATAATATATCATTTTTTATCAGAAGTATACCAGTATTTTATCATTAAGTATTTTATCAGAAGTATATCAGTATTTTATCATTAAGTATTTTATCAGAAGTATATCAGTATTTTATCATTAAGTATTTTATCAACAGTATATAAGTATTTTTATAAGAAGTATATCAGTATTTTATCAGAAGTATATCAGTATTTTATCAGAAGTATATCAGTATATTATCTGAAGTATACTTGACCTCAGATTCCTCCAACTCATTGTCCAAGAAGTCAAAGCCTTTGAATGTGACCATCAGCTCGTTACCACTGCTCTCATTGCACATCAAGGTGTCATCTGGGAACATACAGGCAGACATGAGTTAACAAGTACATCATTGAGTGAAACACACATGCAGACAGGAGTTCTCATGTACATCATTAAGTGAAACATAAAGGCAGGAGTTGTACACCATTCAAGTTGGCCACATAAATTGAACAATGAAACATACAGACAAAGTTTGTACACCATTCAAGTTGGCCACATAAATTGAACAATGAAACATACAGACAGGAATTGTGCGCCATTCCATTTGATCCCAAAGGATTTTTTTTAAAATCAAAATTAGTCAATGACCTTGGACAGTATCAATGACCTTGGACAGTATCAATGACCTTGGACAGTAATAATGACCTTGGACCGTATCAATGACCTTGGACAGTATCAATGACCTTGGGCAGTATCAATGAATCCAGGTTCCAAAAGAAACATTGAAAAAGGTTCCCAAAATACATGAACCACTACATCATCCACATTAAATTTCATCCCTGAAATCTGCTCTGTAAAATTAAGCTTAACTAAAATTATGCTCCTAGCAAAGTCCCATTGGTACTCACTTGACGACGCCTCAGGCAGGGATGTCTCCTCACCACTAGATCCACCCACGCTAGGCTGATGGTCAAGTGTGTCACTGGACTGGCTAAAGATCACCTGGAATATTTACACAACTTGGTCAGTGTGGGATTCAAACTTTGTATAGACATTTAGGGACATTTCAAACATTTCAAACATTTCAAACGTGCACATTAGTAGAAAATTAGTTTCCCTTACCAGCAGTAAGTTACCTTCAAGTTTTGCCATTTAAAAGTAAATTCATACCGGAGAAAGTGTATAATAATTAAAAATACACTGGGTAAAATGTGTAATAAAACATATGCTGGAGGAAGTTTATGATAATAAAAATATTAAATACTCGGTGACAAAAATTAAAATAATGGCTGGAAGAAAGATTAATCATTTGAATCGTCTTTCCCTATCTAAAAGGTTTACGAGACTTAATTTTTATAACTAGTTTATTTAATATGCTTTAAAATATAATACTCAATGATTAAGAAACAGAAATTCAGCAGTTTTGCTTTGGTTTAATTAAAATATCTTGCATGGAATATCTATAGAATGATTTCCAGTCAGATATAAAAACGTATATATCATTAAAGTCTAGAAGTAAGTCATCAGTGAGTTTATTGTGACAATGGGGAGAGAATGTGAACTTTTATTTTCAGAATCATTATTTAAAATAACTTAAAGGTGAATAAGATTACAGAATTCAGTAGTGTTATGCACTTGTAAACAATTTCAATTAGTTGGTTAGACACCGTTAGACTGAGGCCCTCATCAAACTGGAAGATGGATGTTGATTAAACTGTTAGAAAATTCTATTTTTCCAGCAACAGCAGAAACAAAGAAAAAAAATTAAGAAATTTTTTTAGTTGTATTTAAATTTTCTAGATAGTTGAATTCAGATACCTAGTTAATTTAACACTGATGTATATAACTGATTGCCAATTTATTTGATTAACTTAGATAATTGCATTTAGATGTATTCAACAAGGCTTTTCATTTGTAAATGCTTTTATTTGGATTTGTTTCCCTTTATTTATTACTGTCATTGTGAGCCTTTGAATAGTGGAACTTTGCTTGGACATTTCAAGGGTGAGAAGAATGACATTTAAAAGGTGATAAGAAATATGAATTTTTCTAACATTTTTTATAATTATTTATTGTTCAATTATTAACATCAGGTAATTATTAAGTAAAAGCTTTTTATTTTTAATTTGAGGATATTTTTGTTCTAAGGGCAAGGATGAGTATTTCAAAGTTTAAATATCGATAGTGAGAAACCGCACAAAAAAGTTTCTTCCAGTTTTTTTAACTAGCATAGACATGTACTTAAATCAACTCCATATACATATATAACAAGCTGGCTGCAGATGCACCCATAAGGGTTAAAAAAAAAAGATGACATCCTAGACAAGCTGGGTGCCCCCCAAAAAACTTAGAAAATTATTTAAAAATGAAGAAAAATCATGTACAATTATGATAAGAGAATTACTCAGAAAAGGAACTTTAAACATTCAATCCCTGGACAGGAAGTAACTGGAACAAGGTGAAGGATAACTTGGGTTAGCCAGGAAAAAAACAATAGACTTTATGATTTAATTCTCAGTTGGGTGGATATCCTGATTTTATTTGTCAAATCACTTTACTTCCCAAAGCCAGAACTTTTGGTGAAAGCTGTTCATACAACTGCCAGGAAATAATGCTGGGTGTGAACAATCAGACAAGAGAATGAAAAACAAATTAAGTTGACCAAGGTTAAAAGAATCACTTATTGGCTTAATTTTTGTCCATTAATTAGCACAGTAAAGTTGAGCAGCATGATCAAATACCAGCTTAACTCAATGTGAATTTTTTTGCCTTTGGTTAAAAGCTTATGACCCACTTACTATGTGATACTTTGACCAGGGATTGATTGCTGCTGTTTGTTATTGTGTTTACTTTGAAAGTAACATTTGATCACAGAAAAGAAAGAAGCACAAAATGATAGCCACCATGACTTGGTGGTTTGAAGCCATTTGGTCTTTGATTATCAAACTTGACCAATAAATATATAATGATTTGCTTATAATCTATTATATAAAATAGATATTGATTTATTTTAATCTATTAAAAAATAATAAAATATATATTGATTTGTTGTCAAATAAATTATATATTGATTTTTTTCCTCTATTAAAAAATATATATTGATTTGTTTTTCTATCTTATTAAAAAATAGATATTGATATTTTGTTTTAATCTCTACCTGTTATTGTGTGTTCATAATATTTTTGATATAGAAATAAACAAAGATCACATTTAACATAAGTTCAAGACATTCAAGTGGATCTATTTCACCTAATAGAAAACAACTATTTAGAACAACCTAGGCTCAAATTTGTCGTGACTTTGTGTGTGGAGCTTATTTTATTTTTTAAATTTCTTTTTTATTATTCTATGCTTAAATCAATAGTAACAGACTTTTTTATGTTAAATTACTTGGTGAGAAAGATACAAAACCTCATCTTAATTTCAAATTACACAATATTAATAAAACCATTAACAATATCGTTAATTGTAAAACAAGATTTAAGTTGTGTGTTTTTTCTTCATGTATCAGTTGTGCTCTCCATGGATATCTGATAATGGTTTTGGGGTGCTAAGAGTGAGAAAAAAAGTTGCAAAGCACATGTTTGACTAATATTATTCACTAAAGATATTTACAGCAATAGGAATGCTAAATTTCTGATAACTACTGGAGACTATAAAATTAAATTCAGATATGTACCACCTTCATTATCATGAAAAATGTTGCAATAACAAACAAGCTAAAATGTTACAAAATTGTTACAAGCAGATTAAACCATGATAGAGATATTTAGGAACACAGATCTGATATCTATAAATATGGTCAATATAATAAACTAGACTAATAAATTTGTTTCTAAAAAGAAACTTCCCTAAGAATTCTAAAAAATAACCTTTTTCTGTTTAATAATTAAGTTGAAAAGTCCCTAGTTTTTAATATAATATTGATGAAATAGTTTCAAAGCAACTAAATGTTATAAATAATAATCAAATATCTATTTAAAAATATTTCTAACAACAAAAAAAGACATGATAAATTGTAAAAATAATTATACTAAGAAAATAAATCTGTTTAAAAAAATATACTGATTAAAATATAAAGTAAATGACATGCAAATAAAGTATGACATATTCCCAGGCAAGAAAAATAAGATAGGGCCTACAGTTTTCAGTGCTAAAAATGAACATAAACTAATACGTATTTGCCAATATATATATTTTTATAACCAATGGAATACAAAAATAGATAACATCAAGCGCCATTTTAGCCACTGAAAAAAAATTGAAGTTAATGAACAAAAAAGGAAATCAGTTTGCTGCAATTGTCTCTTTGGAGTAAGTACCTGGCTGAGCTTGTTTTTCAAGAGAAACAATGAAATAAAAGTCAACACATAGAGAGCAATGAACAACTAGGACACAGCTGATTTATAAATAAAGAACTCATAAGTGTTACAGAGAAGAAAAACAAATGCATCCTTAAAAGCATGAATATTGTTAGCTTTCAAAAACTTTGGTTAAAAATAATTTCTAAAAGGAAGGTGTTCAAAAGTTGGATTTTGTGAAAAGTGGGGAGGGGAACGGGGAGGTAGCCCAGTGAGTTTTTGCTGACAAAACCTATTTGATAGGGAACACATAAAAAGGAAAGGGGGGGGGGGACTTCCTTCATAAAATTCTTTCAATATGCTCAGTTTTCTAAATGGTCACTTTAATATTTTTTAAACAGGTACACAAATCAAGGGATGAATATCTTATTTTTTAACTGGTTATATTTCTTTTAAAATAACCAAAATAAAACTAATAAATGTGTAGATAGGCAGCCAAATGTTCAAGTGTAAGATAGTAATCTATGGCAATGCTCTGGATATAGGAAAGCTAATATAGGCCATATAAAATAGTTGGTCTGGTGTTAAACTCAATAAACTGATGAAATGACTCAACTGACTCAAGAAGCTGTCTTATAATGTAAAGCAAATGCAGATAAATAAGTAAAATAAAAAAAAATTACAATTATTCTTCTAAAAATTCCAAAATAGTCTACAATATTTAAAAGTACTAACAAATATTAATTATCATAGCTTGCTTTTGCTTGCAATGTTAAACTAATGCACCCAGTGTATTTCCTTTAAAAATTATCTAAGATTTAATTTGATTGTGGCTTCCTTGTAAAGCAATCCCCAGCCTGAATACTTCTGTTAGGAATTATAAAATGTATATCTTTTTGAGATATTAATTGAAAATAAATCATTAATGAGCGTGTTGCTTAAAGAACTTTCTCTTTGTAAAGCGGTTGTTTTTTACACTGGTGAATCCAAGTCAACAAATGGGTCCTAACCGCACACTTCCCCCCCCCCCCCGCCCACATTATTCTCTTAAATGTCTTACTCGTCTCTCCCACATTTGAAAGAGATCAACAATGACACGCCAAATAAAATAAGAGGGCGCAAGAAAAGAAATCGGGGATATAAAAATAGATGAGTTGAGCTTACCTTGTTGATAACTGTGTCCTAGTTAGACAACCAGGCAGGCAAAGTTAAAGGTCATTTACAACATTCAAAATTTTTGTTTACACCTGGCTAACCAGTCAAATCAGTTCTTCATAATTTACATTTACAACATGTCATTTTTTAATATATCTATAAATAGGCAGAGAATATGCTTGTGCTAATAGTTTCAAAGTTCAGTTGTTTAGAAAACACCGGTTAAAATCAAACATGCTAATATTTCGTTAAGTGCTGTCTCACGTTGTCAGTAGCAGTAGCCAATGTAAAAAATTCTTTTTTATGTAATTTTTTAAACTTAATCTTATCCTATCTGTTACAGACGTTCCTTCTATACAGAAGATTGTTGAAAGACTTTGTAATTTCAAAAATGCATTCATTCTTTTTCCAATGCTTGACCCACTTATATCATAAGTTCTTTTCTTAGTTTTTTTAAAGGGACAAGAAAAATGTGACAATAATAACTATCTAAGGGATGAGTGATGCAGGTTGTGAATGGTAAAATACAAGCTCTGGAAACTGCTAATGGTGACATTGTTTCTTAAGAAGTAACCTTACAAAAGTAAATAGTTATTAGGAAAAAGACTGCAAGTGTATAATTTTTCAGGGAAAGTTTGGAAATAAATAAAAGTAATAGTGGAAAATATCTGCTGCTTAATTTCAATATAGACATAAATCACCTTATTAATGAGAAGTTAGTAAAAGTAATGTAACGTAATATACTATATTGTGTTTAGTTTCTACATAGGAAAAAATATTGATTAAAATAACCATATACTGTACTTATAAATTATTTCCTTTTATATTAAATTAAAAATAATAAGTGAATGGCTCCATAATGTGACTACATGGGATATTTCTATGCTTTTAAAAAAAAATTAATTTCTTTCTTATAATGAAGAATGGTTACTAATGATTCTGTACTATGATACAATGACATTGTAACTAGCAGCTAGTTCTATCTTTACATTTGAATCATTTATTATTTTGAATTATTATAAAAATATGACTAAACAATAAAATAAACAGTCCAAAACGATTGGACCATATATACTTCTTCAATACTTCTTTTTAAAATTATAAAATTATCTTGCACACTCATAATCCAGTACAGTAATTAATATGGTTCAAATAAACAATGGAAATAAATATTTCTGATATATGTCTACTGGCTAGCCAAAATTTTCTAAATAAAACCAAAAATATCATTCCTTTAGTATTAATGCTTTAATCAATCGTTTTTGTTTTTGTTTTGTTTTGTTGAAGAGGTTCGTGCTTTGGATGAATCAGTGGAATTAGCATTATTCTTTTTACATGTCAATACTATTTTTCTCACTATCCTCTTTTATTACAATTCAATGAAGAGGTCTATGCCAAGAACGTTAAATTTAAAAAAAATCTAAAATAATTTATTCTTTTTAGTGCATGAAATGAATAAATATAAAGGTTTTGATGCTTACAAATATAAAAGGTTTTGATGCTTATATATATAATATTGTAAGAACCTTTTTAAGTAAAGAAGAAGAAAATTAAAAAATGGGATTTACAATAGCAAAGGAAAGGTAGACTGATAGACAGACTCTGAGAGGTGATAAAGACAGGAAATCTGGAACAATGCTACTCTGGCATGCATCACTTCTGGAAACACTTACAGATGGGCTCTTGGGCAGTCCAACACGCTGGCCAAAACAGGTCAAGAGGTTGACCAATCTCTCTCGGACTCGTGCCTGTAGGGGTGTAAATTAACAGTAGAAATACTCTCATAATTTTTAGGCAATATCTCTCTAAAAAAATAATCATAGAAATCATTGCTGTGACAATGCCAATTTTTTAGGTTCAATTTTTTTTTTGTTATCAAGTGACGGTGAAATGTGACTAAGTAAATGGATAAGACGTAAACAAGTAAGGGTTAGTCTGACAGGATGTAACATAACAGCTAACCCATACACTGTTTACGTCTTTTCCATCTACTAATTTACAAGCCTGAATGCAGTCTCACACCCATTTTGTTGAAATATGACAGTAGGGAGGAGTCCTTGTCATCACATCACAGTGAAATATGACAGTAGGGGGGAGTCCTTGTCATCATGTCACAGTGAAATATGACAGTAAGGGGGAGTCCTTGTCATTATTTCATAGTGAAATATGACTGTAGGGGGAGTCCTTGTCATTATTTCATAGTGAAATATGACTGTAGGGGGGAGTCCTTGTCATCATGTCATAGTGAAATATGACTGTAGGGGGGAGTCCTTGTCATTATTTCATAGTGAAATATGACTGTAGGGGGAGTCCTTGTCATCACATCACAGTGAAATATGACTGTAGGGGGAGTCCTTGTCATCACATCACAGTGAAATATGACTGTAGGTGGGAGTCCTTGTCATCATGTCACAGTTAAATATGACTGTAGGGGGAGTCCTTGTCATCACATCACAGTGAATTATGACAGTAGGGGGGAGTCCTTGTCATCACATCACAGTGAAATATGACTGTAGGGGGGAGTCCTTGTCATCATGTCACAGTTAAATATGACTGTAGGGGGAGTCCTTGTCATCACATCACAGTGAAATATGACTGTAGGGGGGAGTCCTTGTCATCACATCACAGTGAAATATGACTGTAGGGGGGAGTCCTTGTCATTATGTCACAGTGAAATATGACTGTAGGGGGGGAGTCCTTGTCATCATGTCACAGTGAAATATGACAGTAGGGGGGAGTCCTTGTCATCATGTCACAGTGAAATATGACTGTAGGGGGAGTCCTTGTCATCATGTCACAGTGAAATATGACTGTAGGGGGGAGTCCTTGTCATCATGTCACAGTGAAATATGACTGTAGGGGGAGTCCTTGTCATCACATCACAGTGAAATATGACTGTAGGGGGAGTCCTTGTCATCACATCACAGTGAAATATGACTGTAGGGCGGAGTCCTTGTCATTATGTCACAGTTAAATATGACTGTAGGGGGAGTCCTTGTCATCACATCACAGTGAAATATGACAGTAGGGGGGAGTCCTTGTCATCATGTCACAGTGAAATATGACTGTAGGGGGAGTCCTTGTCATTATGTCACAGTGAAATATGACTGTAGGGGGAGTCCTTGTCATCACATCACAGTGAAATATGACTGTAGGGGGAGTCCTTGTCATTATGTCACAGTGAAATATGACTGTAGGGGGAGTCCTTGTCATCATGTCACAGTGAAATATGACTGTAGGGGAGTCCTTGTCATTATGTCACAGTGAAATATGACAGTAGGGGAGTCTACATGTGTGGCTAGAATGATGACAACAATCTCTTAAAAATATGCACATTGATGGATGGTTGTTTGTGTGAGTGTTAACTTAACTCAGTCAGGACAGAGGCCAAAGTTGTAGGCCTTATAATGATGGTTGTTTGTGTGAGTTTTAACTTACTCAGTCAGGACACAGGCCAAAGTTGTATGCCTTATAATGATGATCAAAGTACTTGGAATTAATTAGATGAAAATTTAATTCTTATTCTTTCCCTAAACCTAAATAATTAGAAACTCAGTCTTTTGGTTTAATGCAGTGTTGGGACTCAGTGATAAGAAGTGGGCTTAATATATTTCAGTGTTGGGACTCACTGATAGGAAATGGGCTTAATATATTTCAGTGTTGGGACTCACTGATAGGAAATGGGCTTAATATATTTCAGTGTTGGGACTCACTGATAGGAAGTGGGCTTAATATATTTCAGTGTTGGGACTCACTGATAGGAAATGGGCTTAATATATTTCAGTGTTGGGACTCACTGATAAGAAGTGAGCTTAATATATTTCAGTGTCGGCCTTCAGTGATAAGAAGTGGGCTTAATATATTTCAGTGTTGGCCTTCAGTGATAAGAAATTGGCTTAATATATTTCAGTGTCGGCCTTCAGTGATAAGAAGTGGGCTTAATATATTTAAGTGTTGGCCTTCAGTGATAAGAAGTGGGCTTAATATATTTCAGTGTTGGCCCTCAGTGATAAGAAGTGGGCTTAATATATTTAAGTGTTGGCCTTCAGTGATAAGAAGTGGGCTTAATATATTTCAGTGTTGGCCTTCAGTGATAAGAAGTGGGCTTAATATATTTCAGTGTTGGCCTTCAGTGATAAGAATTGGGCTTAATATATTTCAGTGTCGGCCTTCAGTGATAAGCATTGATCAAGGACCCTTAAGAAATAGCAAAAGTGAGTTAATTTCCCAGCAGTCGTCATTACCTGTGAAGCCTGAGGTCTGCGCCAAACAGAATCAATGTCCTGGTTGTTGGACGGTTTACGAGACAGAGAAACAGCCGAGCCACTGGTGGATGGAGTCTTTTCTTTGTCGTCAGGGGCAGAGGGCTTCAAGTTGTCAGGTGAAAAATATCTTCTACCAATTATTGGAGTTCTTGACAGGTCAATGGTGAAATCCAATGTGCGGCCTGTTTTAATGATTTATATCAATACAAACTTTTTATTGTAAAAATAATGTTATATTTGTGGTAACCTGCACCAATTTTTCATTTACTAGTAGCAGACCCGTCATGCGTTGCAACGACCTCAGTAAAAATGAATACATTTAAAGAAACCAATGAGTGGTATGTTTTTAATACAATTATGCCAGAAACCTTTACGGAAGTGTGCAAAAAGAAGCCAAAGTTTCATAGCAATCGGAGAAATAAATTAATAATTAAAAAGCTTACAAAAGAATAAAACGATATCAAGGGCGCTTCAAAATGGGTGATAATTCAATTTTTTTATTGCCATTGTACTCGAGCAGTATTTCTCAATAATGTGTAAAATTTAATGGGTAATACAATTATTAATGTTCAGTAAAAAAGACATTTGGGGCCCCAGCTCTGAGGGAATGGACATTAGGAGTTCAGTGCCCTATAGTAATTTAATATAGGCTCTTAAGTTTTTGTAAACTAAGTTTGATCAAAATCCAGTTATTTTCTCATAATCTAAAGCTTACTCTAATTTTTATATAGCTAATTTAGTGGAAAATGACATTAAGGCCCATTCGGTGCAAGTTGTCAATTTCAAAAACCTGTTCATTTTAATTCAGTTTCATCATGGGGATATTTCTCAAGATCTATAAAAAGTGAATGGGAAAAATATCTTAAATATATAAGAAAAAAAAACATTTGGGGGCCCCCGGCCCCTAAGAAATGGAAATTAAAATTTCATTGCTCTATAGTATTTTAATATGGGCTACCAAGTTTTTGTTTGGTTAAGATCCATATTTTACTCAGCAGCTAACGCATAAACTAAATCTATATAGTTTATATAAGCAAAAAATGACATTATGGGCCCCTGGGCCTATTCAGTGCAAGATGTAAAGATGAAAACACCTGTTCTTTTCAATCTGCATAATAATGGATAATTGTCATTATTTGTCAAGATCGTTAATATTGAACGGGGAATAAAATCTTAAACATTTAAGAAAAAATGCATTTCGGGACCCCAGGAATGGACATTAGAATTTTAGTGCTCCTAGGTATTTTAATATGGGCTATCAAGTTTTTGTATAGAAAGTTTGGTTATGATCCATTCATATAAGCAAAAAATGATATTATGGGACCCCGGCGCCCCATTAGTGTTAAATTTGGAAAACAAAAGTTTCCAGTTACCATCCTGGGAGCGTACTCAACTCTCCAAAAGATTCATGACGATCGGGAGAATGGTTTAGTCAGCTATACAGGACATGCACACAGACATACTTTCATTTTTATAGATATAGATTTATAGAACAAATTTCTCTTTAGAGCTTCAGAGATGATCCCACTTGAAGTCATGCATGACTGTGGGGAAATTTAAGATAAGGCTGTATCAAAATTTTACTAATAGAATACACATCAAAATAAAAACTTAATAACAAAATTTTGTATCAGTCAACTAAATATTTGTAGTAAAAATTGTGTACAGACACCAGAACTAGTGGGCACAGCTGGGGACAGTTGGAGAGAATGGCACAGGACCGGGATGCCTGAAGAGCCTTTGTTTGTGGCCTATGTCCCAGATGGGATGAAAGGGGATAATGGTAATGATGAAAAATCTTGAAATGGACAAACTAATTCTTAAAATGGTTTTATTATCCGGTGAGGATACCAGAGAGTTATCATGAGGATATCCCAGATTTCATTGTGTTGATACCAGAGAGTTATCATGAGGATATCCCAGATTTCATTGTGTTGATACCAGAGAGTTATCATGAGGATATCCAAGATTTCATTGTGATGATATTACAGGGTTATTAAAAAGAATTTCTCACCTGGAAGTTCTTTACTAAACTTTGTCAGACTTTCAGCTTCAGCAAATGAGGTGTGGCTGGCAAACACAGTCAGGTCACTGGAGGGAACGGATGTCTGGGCTGACGGCGGTGGGGTGGCGAGGGTGGATGAACGGGTGACGGCAAGTTTGAGGATCTTCAGGGCTTCTCTCCAGTTGTTGGTCTAGACAAACAAAGGGAGAATATTGTTACATCAATCACATGACCAGCTTGCCGAGCATCTATACCAATTACATACACAAGAATCCAAATATTTCATTCACTTGGACCTGGCTTGGCATAACAGAGACTAGGGATTAAGTGGTAAAGTACAATTTTGTGACTGATTGTACCTTAAAAAGGCAACAGTACAAAAGTTGCCTGCCTAGTACATGGAGACAATGAAACAAAAGGCAACAGAACAGAAGTCTGCCAAGTGCATGGAGACAATGAAACAAAAGGCAACAGAACAGAAGTCTGCCAAGTGCATGGAGACAATGAAACAAAAGGCAACAGAACAGAAGTTGTCTGCCAAGTGCATGGAGACATTGAAACAAAAGGTAACAGAACAGTAGTCGTCTGCCACACTTGTTGTAAGCTGAATATTTTAACAAATATAATAATCAACTCAATGCTATTATAAATGAGGGATTTAATCAATACATCTGTATTAATGGAGTCCTGCTCTAAACAAGCTTAACTGGTGACATCAACACCTTAAAAAACTTACATATGTTAAACCAACTGGTGACATCAACACCTTAAAAAACTTACATATGTTAAACCAACTCGAGACATTAATACCTATATCTCTAAAGTGTCAATTGATTAAAAGATTGAAACTTAACTCAGGTGACTGACTCACAGATCATCCTGTTAGCTATAGCAGATGATCGTTTAGGCCTTAAAAGATCATCTGCTATAGCTAACATGATGATCTGTGAGTCTTAAAATTTAAGACATTTTAAAGCCTTCATGTTTGCTTTTCTACTACAGTTCTATTATCTGTTGAGCTTACACTATGCTAATTAACTCTTAATGTGCCATAAGGTTTTTGGAAAACTTCCGCCTCAGTACCGTAAGAATTTCCCGAATTGCGATCAACCGGTTATGAAATTTAAAAAATTGCTTAAAATCCATTTTTATTATTATGGGCATACTGACATCATCTTTCAGAATAAGAATGGTTATTTTATGTAACTGAAAGACCGTTTTGAGTTTAAAACTATTTTTACCTGTAGTTTAGTACAATTATTTTAATAATAAAGCATAGCAAAATCGCATCTTCGAAAAAAAAAAGTAAAAATTTCAAAAAAAACATCGCGAATCAAGCGATAACACTAGCAAGGGAAACAGCCGCAAGTCGAAAACATGGTTTTTCACGCACTGAATAGTTTTTATTTTCTGTAATTTTGTTTCTAAAGAGAGTTCTATCGAGTCGCGCATTACCGCTCTTTGGTAAAAAACAGTAAACAGACGATTACCGCGCTTTGGTACATTAAGAGTTAATGTATGTACTCGTTCTAAAGCCAACCTTTTTTGGACAATATCTAGGGGATATTGTTGGGAGGGGTGTCAGGTTATGAGTGGGTCATAGTAATTTCTGCATGTACATTCAATATCGGTGTTGTGAGGGAGTAAAGTGGGGGAGGGAAGGTGTCTCTTCTTACAGGCTTTTGTCGGTATGTCAAAGCTAAACAAAGAAAAATGTAAACAGTTATAATGATTTATTGAGCTTGTAGAGTCGCACCTCGCTAAATCGAACTTCTCAAGTTGCAAACCTCCTTATGTCGAATTAATTGTTTGGTCCCTGCAAAATTCCATATGACTTATATATTTTAGATCTCCTTAACTCAAGAGTTTTGGCTTTAAAACTATGTAAGTGGAATTTTTAAGGCGTTTGGGTAAGAGGAAAAATCTTACTCCCTCACATCCCAATGTGAAGGGAGTCAAGTGTGGGGGGAAGAGCTTTCTCAGTGGTGTTGGTATTTCAAAGCTAAGTCTGCTTCATTTCGGTGGTCGAATACTTCGACCCCGGACGATTCGACCCCGGACGTTTCGACCCTGCCAGTTCGACGCCAGGACGTTTCGACGCCGGTCGGTTCGACCCCGGACGGTTCGACCCCGGACGATTCGACCCCGGTCGATTCGACCCCGGACAGTTTGACCCCAGGACGTTTCGACCCTAGGGTGTTTCGACCCCGGACGATTCGACCCCTTCATTTTTAAGGCGTGAAATGTTTTGGTTTTTAAAAATCCATTTTAATCCTTTTTTTAATAAAAAAATAATTAGTTTAAGTTTAATATTATCTCTTTAAAAATAAAAACAGTATGAAATAATTATTTTTAACGTTTATTTAATGATAGTATGATTGAACAAATAATTTAGTTTTATATTAATATCTCTTAAAAATTAAAAATAGAATGAGATGTTATTTTTAATTAGTAATATAAAATAGTACAATATATAAAATAACATAGTCTAATTTATACTAATAGCTCTTAAAAATTAAAAATAGAATGAGATATTTTTGAAAATTAAAAATAGTACAATATATAAAAGTCAACTATATATTCTGTTTCTTGTGTA
>MUZC01001993.1:644843-667804 GCA_002072015.1 Radix auricularia | reverse complement strand
TTTTTTTTGTTGTTTTCACTTGACCTGTTGCGGTCGAGAGACGGGTAGAAAATTCCCGAGGTTGTCTGCCCCTTTTGTGTAATGAGTTTTGTTTATGAGCGGCGGCGAGTTCAAGCCACACAGACCGTGTGACCGGTCCTTGACCTGTGTGTTTTCATCTGGTCAAAAATATGAGGTTTTCTTGTTCCGTCTCTTTAGAGAAGGTTCTAGCTCTGTCTTGTTGTTCACTTGTCCTGTTCTCGAATAGTATTCGAGAAACTACTAGAGTTGTCTTGAGCTCGACGCGCGGTGGACTATAAAAAGACCGCCCGTATAACGTTGAGACGGACAAGACATACGGAGACAGCCGTGAGACAGAATAGCGGAGACTTTGCGTGACCCCTGCGTGGTATTGATAGTGTAAGTTGAGATTTTTCCTTTTCAAGGCCTTGCTGGTAATTGTAGTTATCTTTTAAAACTCTTGAAGTGTAATATTTTTACATGCCATTTTTGTAAAAGGGTTTGGTCAACCTCTCAATTCTGTATTGAGTAGATGTTTGTGTTTTTCTTTGCTTGTAACTTAATGTGATTCATTTAAAAGTACTATTTGATTTATATTTTATTAAACATTCAGTTAATATTTTACTTTCCGATTTCTTGTGTTATTCATTGTAAGTCTGTGGTTAAATTCAGACTTAAGATAGTGACACAACGGCTTTTTCTATTGTCACGTTCCCCTAGACAAGCCAATACAAATTAGAATAGATATAATTCAATTCGTAATACGTGACAATTGTCATGTTAACATTCAAACCTAAGATTTATACTCCTGGCATCCAGTGTCAACATTCATATCTAAAATTTATACTCCTTGCATCAATCTTCATGTTAACATTCAAACCTAAGATTTATACTTGTGGCATCCAGTGGCTAGATTAAAACCTAAGATTTATGATAAAATTACTTTTGAACACAATATAATTATAGATGAAAGTAAAGTTTTTTTTCATCAAGAAAAAGTTTGCATTGGAAAAAGATTCATACTTCTACAAACAAGAAAACCTTTTGCGGTGTTAAATTGTTACAAAGCATTGAAAGAAATTAGTTAACTTTATTAAAAGTTTACATTTCGATCAAATAATTTTATTTTAAAATTCTTTAAAATTAGTTTCAATGTATACAAATAAAAAACTATTTAAGAGTTAATATTTTCCAGCAGAAAATTATTAATTTTTAAAAAAATGTAATTGTTGAAATAGAAAGTTTTTAAAAAAAATATAAGTCAAAGCTCCCTCCCCTTCCAGAGAAAAATAAATCAAGTGAAAATGTTGTGGTGTTGTTCAGAGCCTTGTACCAAAAGCTGAAAGAAATCTTTATAAAACAGTTATTACTAACGAAAATCCAAATGCAATATATGCTTCTAGTCTTGTAACAGACCTGCTTACTCTAAAACTCTCAAAATACTGCCTCAGAACAGAAGGCTAATTTACCCTAGCAAGAACGTGTAATATTATAACGTAATAATAAATTTTAAAAACAGCATCAGTATTATGTATACAATAATTGCTAGCATTTCAAGTCTTAAAAAAAAGTAATTTTGCTTTCATAGAGTTTTATGCATTATAAAAGAGAGAGGTGTGTGGTGTTATTCGTTTTAACACGGATAATTTCTGACAACACATTATAATTCTGTAGCAAGGGTGCATCAGACAACATTCGTTTTTTTTAAATGATATAGTAAATTATCTTTAATCAAAAGCACTGCCAATGCTCAATGGAATATTTAAACCTAATTTAAATACTAAGATTTCTTGAAGAACATCTCAAAATTAAAGTCAGGGAGCTGATCCCATTTTTCCTAACTGTTCAAGAAAAATGATTAGATTTTATCAAATGTCAAGTCGTTTTCTTTCCTGAGTCTTCAGTGTTATGCAATTTTAAATGTTGCTTCCATGAAATTGTAATTATAAAGGAACATTTTTTAAATCCCTCCAATGTGAAAAAAAAGCTTAAATATCTCATAACAAGATTCTTTTATGACAAGCTTTGTTAATTATGTATTTAATATGAAAAGCTAAAAGGCATTGTAATGATTTCTGAACAATAGTTGTAGAAGGTTTGGTATTGATTTCTGAACAATAGTTGTAGAAGGTTTGGTATTGATTTCTGAACAATAGTTGTAGAAGGTTTGGTATTGATTTCTGAACAATTGTAGAAGGTTTGGTATTGATTTCTGAACAATTGTAGAAGGTTTGGTATTGATTTCTGAACAATAGTTGTAGAAGGTTTGGTATTGATTTCTGAACAATGGTTGTAGAAGGCATGGTAATGATTTTTTGAAGTATGGCAATAAACGTGAAATTATGGCTACGCATTTCAAACAAAATTACTTTAAACTAAGTTGTAATGGTGAATATGCAAAGATGAATTATATTTCTTGGTACAGATTGCTGAAGACCAAACATTTTATGTCTCTAATAATCCTGTCAGGAGACTACACAACAGTTTCATGCTGGAATGTTTCAAAGTGATCTTAATTACATAATTCAACACACACTATTTCCCTCACTGACTTGGGGGTAAATGAGGACTGCAACAATTGGCTGCTACATCCTCTTTGTTTATTCTCTCTTATTGTGTGAATGTCAAATTGCTACCATATAACAGGCCATTACTTTTCAGAATCCACAAGCATGAGAAAATGACCAAAAAAAAGTTAAGGCTCTAGTTAGAGGAAAGTCTGTAGGCTGAAACCTTTAAAGTAAACATCTAAATCTACGCCAACATAAGAGAAATTATATTACAAACATTCAGGTATTTTGATTGTAATATTTCAGCTATTGTTAAAAATGGGTGCATAAAAACGTAATCTTCAGACCCTTGAGTAAACAAAAAGATGAAGCAAGTCAAGAGATGATTCATTGACCATTTAAAGAGTGGCGACAACTAGCGTATTATTGTGTCACATTATGTCATGTTATGACAGTTATATCATGTTATATCACATTATGACAGTTATATCATGTTTTAGTTACATGGTAAAGTGTGCACATTTCTATGACATTATTGTTGATAGTCTGTGGTTGTTTATATAACAGAGATATTACAAGTGATACAGAGATTTGATACATGTTTGGGAGACAAAGGACCGACCAACAGAAAAGAATGCTGTCAAGAGAGAGATTATAAGCCAATTAATGAATTATGCTTTTAGAAATATGACTGCCCATCATCAAATCCATCCAAGATTGATGACATTGTTCAAATCATCTCTTGTTCTATTCATTGGGAGTTAATGGTTTTATTGTGCACTAATTTTGAACTGTTTCTTTCTTTTTTTTTTTTAGTTTTCTAAGTTGACCATAGTTGCTAACACTTTTGGCCCAAAAAATATCAGCCATAATAACCCCACCCTCAAGGGGGTGGGGGGGTGGGGGTTGAATTCTTTGTATTGGCGATTTTAAATTATTAAATTGATTGTCGTTGTCTTAAGGAAACTTATTTTCTTATGAGGTTCTATTTTTTTTTGGTTAAAGGCCCTGTGGCTCATGACTTGGCACAAGTTGAAACTTGCTGGCATTGTTAATCCAGACGGATGAAGATGGGCAGTCCTATCCATTAAGCTGCTTGTTTAAGTAAATGTTATCATAGCCTGGTGGTTATTGGTCTAAAGTATATCACCCTTGGAAATCTCCAAGAACCTTCTCCTTCTGGCTTGATGGGCACATTTCGGACATTCTGAAAAAATGGCATGGTTGACAAAATCAAAACTGGACGCTCAGAACTTCTAGCTTTTTCTCTCTGGTCAATGTACAGGAAACGCGCCCATTTCACGGCACACCATCTTCAAGACCAAAGCCATAACACACTTTAAACATATGTATGAAGTTTTTAAATGCAGAAAATTAGTGGAGGTGGGAATAGCATAACTTTGAACAAAGACGAAGAGAGATGCATTAAAAGATAAATGGATACTTTATTAAAACAGGATATGTATAGGTCTGACAAGACGTCTGTGACCTTTTGTCAGGCCTGTACATATACCGTTTTAATAACACACTGTTGTTCCGTGACGTCTTTTCAGATCTAAACATAACCTGTTTTAATAACATATTTAATAATTTATCAAATGCCTGATTGCAGTCTCACCCATGGCACGTACAGGTGTAAATTGTACAGGTGTAAATTGCATGTGGCTATGAGTGAACCAAGAACTGTTCTAACATTGCTGCGTAGGCCCTACCTCCTCCAGCGTATGCCCGCTGGGTGTATGCCGACACAGTGTAGCTGGTGCTGCGTGCGTGGTGGGCCTGGGTGTGTTTGGGGGCGGTTATGGCACTACGTCTGGTATCACCAAAATCTTTAGCCAGGTTGGGCGTGGACATGAAAAGCTCACGCATGAAATCAATGGGCCTGAATTCAAGGTCAAGGTTGTCGATGGAGGATTCTAGAGTGAGCATCATCTCTGTGACGTATCCCTTGATGAACAACAGCAAAATGTTTATTAGTTTTAAATTTCATAGGCTCAGAATTGTCAGCTCAACTTGTATTATTATTAGAAAACAAAATTCAACTCTATCAAATCTTGAAACCTATAAAAACTATTTCAACCAAATGTTGCTTTCCAAAAAAAAAAATAACTATGAAAATGTTAAATATTTGTGGAAATATTTTGATATCTCACCAAAAAAGTAAAGCCACGCTAACTTTGTAAAGATTTATTTCAGAATATTTGCTGGATACAACTGAACTTGTTTGAAAATTAATTTAGTTAAAGTAAAACCAGAAAGATGACTTTAAGCTCTAAGAATTATTGACAACTGATTCATGATATTAAAATTATTTTCTTTTCACTGATGACAAATTTGAACACCTGCAAGAGATTGATGGTATAAAATCCGTTTCTATTTACCAATGACAAATATCAACAGTTAAAAGAGATCCTACCTGCATGTCCTCCCCCTGCTCTGCTACAGTCTCCACCAGTCTGGACAAGATGTCTGACAACATCTGAGTCGACGGTCGTATGAGAAGGGCTCGGAGAATCTGGAATGACCTGCCAGCGTAGTGGCGGGAAGAGCAGGACAAAGCCAGCTGGAGCGCCACCTGTGACCAGCGTTGTTCAACCAGGGCCAAGGGGGACAGCTCTTTGAAACATTTGACTGTGTACTTCAGGAAGTAGCCTAGATGTGTGGCACTCTGGGTGCTCAGCATCTTTGGTGTTATGTCCTCGGAGCTCCATAAGGGTCTCCCTTTCCTGGATAGCAATTACAACAACAAAATATCAGTTACAAAGACAATAGATCATTGGCCCATTTTAACATTTAAAGCCCCATAAGGTTTTTGGTAAACTTCCACCTCAGTCCTGTATGCAATTTCTCGTATTGTGAACAAATGCTTATGAAATTTTTAAAATTGCATAAAATGAATTTATATTATTATTGAATTTATTGTCATACTGACTTCATCTTTTAGGATAAGAATGGTTATTTTAGTTATCCAAAAGACTGTCTTGAGTTTAGTACAATTTTTTCCTGTAGTTTAGTACGATTATTTTTACAAAACAGTAAAGCAAAATGCCATCATCAAAAACAAAAAAAAATTAAAATCTACTACAAAACTTTGCGAGCCGAGCAAAAACACAAGGCAACCGCCGCCATTTCCAGAAGTCAACTAAAGCTTCTCTCACTAAATGAAGACTTTCTACTTTCTTTGATTTAATTACTAAAGAGAGTACTACAGAGGCACACTTTACCCAGCTTTGGTAATAGAGACAAGGCGCGCATGACCACGCTTTGTCAAATTAAACATTAAAAAAAATAGCTTGTTAAGAAAATGGTTTGACCTGACTGATCAGTAAGACTTAAAGCTGATGAAAGTATCCGTACCTGGACTACATAAAGCTGATGAAAGTATCCGTACCTGGACTACATAAAGCTGATGAAAGTATCTGTACCTGGATTACATAAAGCTGATGAAAGTATCCGTACCTGGACTACATAAAGCTGATGAAATTATCCGTACCTGGACTCCATAAAGTTGAGCATGGCCCTGATGACATCATCAACGGTGTTCAACATCTCAGGGTCGGTGTAGTCGCTGGTGCTGTCTGGGGTGACCGTAGCACTGCTGTCTATGCTGAATGTGGACTTGGTGATGTACTGGATGTAGGGATCTCTTGATGGTGTTTCTAGGTTTGAATAAATGTAGACACAAGAGTCAAACAGGGACAAACTGACTGTGACAAGTCATCAATCTAGCTCACAGATTGACAATGTAAGCATTGAATACTAAAATTACATACTTCTTCATTATTCTAATTTGATTTTAAAAATAAATACAGTAATCCCTTGCTACCTTGGCATTCACTTTTCGCAACTTTACTTATTCACAGGTTTTTAAATGTTGTAGTAGTATTAGAAGAGGTGCCCCATATAATGGCATCGCCGTCTGGAGAGACGTAATACAGCCATTTGGCTGTGTAATAAAAGTAATCATAACTTTCATCTTCATTTCTACTGCACAGTATATTCATCACCATCATAACATAACATATAAAGCCACCTGTACTCACTATACAGTCACTGCAAACTTATCTACAATTTCATATTGCTGAACAGTTGGTGCCCCTACTTCCCAGAAATTCACGTTTCATGGCCGGCCTTGGGACATATCTCCCACGACAAACGAGGGACGACTGTCATTCAAATAATATTCCCACCTAATGTAAGCTGGGCATCCCTGTCTTCTGATATGACTTTCAAAGTGTCTGCTACAGAACTTCTGTATGACAGCAGGAGGCGTGATGTTGCCAGGGAAATCTGCTCTTGTGACGCTGCCAGAAGGAGGAGATTCTGGAGCAACTTTTTACAGTGTTCATACACAAGAGCTCTGGAATGATCCAAACCTGGTGATAGAAAATAACTACAGGTCAGTGGTGGACATTTTTTATTTTTATTATAAAGTATCTCCTCCCCCCATCCAGTCCAAACCCTCCTCCCTTTAACCTCCCCTCCCGCTCTTCTCCCTTAAACCTCCCCTCCCCTTCTCCTCTCTTAAACTTGCGCTCCCACTCCCCTTCCTTTAACCTTCTCTCCCACTCTCCTCCCTTTAACCTTCTCTCCCACTCTCCTCCCTTAAACCTCCCCTCCCACTCTCCTCCCTTAAACCTCCTCTCCCACTCCCCTTCCTTTAACCTTCTCTCCCACTCTCCTCCCTTAAACCTCCCCTCCCTTTAACCTCCTCTCCCACTCTCCTTTCTTAAACCTCCCCTCCCACAAACCTACTCTCCCCACTAAAAACCTCCCCTCCCACTCTCCTCCCTTAAACCTACTCTCCTCCCTTAAACCTACTCTCCCACTCTCCTCCCTCAAGCACTCTATTCAAAACATGATTAAAAGGTCTTGCATTAACTAAAACAACGTGTATGAGCTGTGTCTGTCTTAGGCCATAAAAAGGTCACAAGTACAACTTGAATCCACTAACAGCACAATTGATTGGGACAATGACATGGGCTTTTCTTTACTTTACCAGCATTTCTTCTGTGGGACTTAGTTTTAAAAATATATCTCAAAAGAAGCTGAGATGACTTGAATGACTTTGACTTAAAAGTCATTTAGCAGGACAGCAGCAGTGTTACCTAAGAATATGATGTGTAGCATCAGAGGTAGATGTGGCGACCAGTCCACCTCCATGCCGTCCAAGACCAGGTCACAGAGGAACATGACTGCAATGTTGCTCCTGTGGAGATTTTATCACAATTAGTGTTGACATTAACTGTGCTGGAACTCTCCATTCAACTTTGGCTACTCAAACTAAATGAAACACTTTAAACAAAACTCAATCAATTTTCAGAAAGATCCACTAGTGGGGATTAATTCAACTCGGTATTTACTTTACTTTTACAAAAACCAATCTACGATATTTTGTTTGATACATGATGCAACCAGGTGTTAAATTTTTAACAGAATGACTTTAACATTTTTCTTGTCTTATTTTCCTGTTGCGTCCATTTTGAAATGCTCATAAATGACTAATTAAATCTTTACCCTGAGTTCATTTTTTACTGTGTCAATATCAATGTAATCTTAAAACAACCATTTAATATCAATTTAAATATAATTATGGCGAGTTCAGGAATGAAACATTATATGGTATTTTAAAATTATTCCATTATCACATCATCCTTTGATTGACTCACTTTGTATTTTTCTTATATTAAAAATATTTTTTTCAATTGGCCAAGTTGAAGGACATTGCACAAGAGAGGGCAACCCAATGTCACCAGCAGGCAAGGAAGGGCAAGAGTTGCTACATATTTTACATTCCTTTTTTGATTTTAAGAACTTGGGGAAAATTAGTTGTACTAAGAATTATATAAAATGGATTTTAAGAACTTGGTAAAAATATCTCGCTAGTGAATAGTTAACCAGTCTTTTTTTTAAACTGTTATTCAGTCCTCAGTTACTAATAAATTGTACCAAGAATTATATAAAATAGATTAAGATACCTGTGAAAACCAGGAGTTGGAGTGAAGTTTTCAGGTAGACATTCATTCAGGGGGGCATAATATCCTCCGTAAGCAGGCATCGGGAGAGGGTACGGGGCGGGGGACTCGCTGCGGCGCAGCTCTACACCGGCACGTGAGGGAGGAGCACCAATAACGTCTTCATCTGATATAAACACTGAAATCAACAATTACACAAGAGGTTGACAGTCGTCAATACTTGAAAGAAGAAAATGTAAACTATGTCAATATTGAGAGTAGAGAAAGGCATTAAAGCAAATGAATTAAAAGAGTAAAAAAGAATAAGAAAACTATCTGTTAAAGGAAATTAGCTACAGAAAAAAAAAACTTCTAATCATATACCTGACCTTACATTCCCTCATTTTATACCTGATCTCCTGATCTTAGGCCTGTCTTTACATTACCTCATTTTACACCTGATCTTAGGCCCTTACTTGATATTTCCTCATTTTATACCTAACCATTAGCAGGGCCTTACATTATCTCATTTTATACCTGACCATAGATCTGAACTGAAAATCCTACATGTGGAAGAAAATCAGCAGTCCCGAGCCTGCGCTCTTCATGGGGCTTCCCGGAAAACCCCCTCAGCCCTCTGGCCCCCTAAGGGACGTAAAGACTGAGAAGCCCCCCCGGAGCGGTCGCTGCTACAAGCGGCCGCCTGGGCGTCCAGGGCACTGGGCCGAAAACGCCTCCCACTAAAGTGTGCCTCCCGAGGGAGGTGTGGAATTTCCCTACTGTGACTCGCTATCAACATAGTATCACTTTGGCGCCACCACGGCAAAGCTTACGAGTCTATATAGTTTAGATCGCCGCAAAGCGTGGGGATCATCACTGACCTAACTAGGGTTTAAACCCCACCGGAAGGTTTCCTCAGAGCTGGCGACCAAAAGCGTTTCCTAGCGGTACCTTTTGCTATTCCGTACTGGCGCTCCTGGCCCTAAACCGGCACCGCTCAACAGCGTTGCTAGTTAAATTGAGGGGGACGAAACGGTCGCTTCGGAGTAACCCGACCCTCAACGGGTACTTTGGTTTTCATCATCGGCATTGCATCTAAATGCTTTGCCTAAGATCCGTACAGCGACTGTAATCATATATGACTAGCACCTAGCGCCTAACAACGGTCTTCGGCTGTCCAAGCCAGGGGTTTGTCGGTTTCAGGTTGTGGTCTGCTCCACTACCTTACTCGTCTGGCGAACCACGTAGAGGTCACCCCTTCTCTGAACTAAATTACCTCATTTCATACCTTATACATTCGGACCTCGTTAAGTTTAACTTCCCTAAGTCAAAACCTCCCTATAATGTTAAGTCCCAGCCAAATTCCATAAGTCTAACGTATTTTACATTTCCTTAACTTAAAGACTGTTGACTTCCAACCTCCCTTTGTTGAATTTTTCCAAGGTGTTTGGGTTATTATTCTGGGGTGACATTTCAAGAGTAAAGTGGGGGAGGGGAGGGAAACTGTCTCCTCTCACAGATTGGTATTGCTTTGTCAAAGCAAGTTGGCTTCCTTTCATCTGAAACATCAGACACTGTCTCTCTTTCCTGTCAAGCCTTCTCGCGGGTTTGGCTGTCAACTCCCCCTCCCCTCTCTCAATATCAACATTGTCCTTGATAAATCTGCGCCTATTTCAATATTTTCCCTAACTCGAAAACTCCATAAGTCGAATTTTTTATGGGGTCCCTTTGAGTTCGACTTAGAGAAGTCCGACTGTATCACCTCAATATATACCTGATTTTAGACCTGATCTTTCACCTGGATTTAAAATAAAATTTTGTAGTAAATATGGCCCCAAAAACCAAACATTCTTATTAGAAAAACCCAAACCATGTACCTGGCTGTTCAGCTGTTGATCCTGTACTGTTACTGTTGATGCTCCTCAGTGAAGCGGTGGAGTTTGTTCTAGGAGTACTGGAGACAACAAGAGAATTTTGCCTGGACTTTAAGACAGGAATCATTGTAACAGATGCCTAGGTTTATAGGCCACTAGATCTTGAAGTAACTATTTGAAACAGATGCCTAGCATTATAAGCCATTAGATCTTAAAGGAACTATTTGAAACAGATGCCTAGCATTATAGGCCACTAGATCTTATAGTAACTATTTGAAACAGATGCCTAGCATTATAAGCCATTAGATCTTAAAGGAACTATTTGAAACAGATGCCTAGCATTATAAGCCTTAAGTCTTAAAGTAACTATTTGAAACAGATGCCTAGCATTATAAGCCATTAGACCTTAAAGTAACTATTTGAATCAGACGCCTAGGTCTATAGGCCACTAGATCTTGAAGTAACCAGATACATCTGAATGAATATGGTTGTGGTAGTTCTAGTTAGAAGTGGAGATGGAATATAACTGTGGCCAACTCAATTTATTCCTATCTTGTATGTGTTATTTACAAGCAATCCGATAGCTTCATTTTATGACACCAGTAAACAAAGCAATAGTGTTAAACTCCAGATTTTATAACTTTTAAGTGTCTTTCTTTCATTCTGACATTAAATAACACCTCTCTTTGAATTATAAAGTTATAACCCTAAATTTGAAAATAGCAATTTTTACTGGCAATTTTCTATGAACTAAAATAATTTTATTGGCAATTTTTTTTAAGGTAAAATTATTATTAGAATTTTTTATACTAAAACAATAAATGGCTAATTCATATTGTGATTTTCATGACAAGTTTTGATGGTAAAATGATTAAGTGCAAGAATGTTATAAATGTTTAAGGGTGGGTTGGTTGAATGTTGAATCTACTTGAGACAATGTACCTTTCATGCTGGACCTCCTCATTGGCACTGTGACGTTTGGTGTGCAGGATTCCCTTCTCCTGGTAGTCTGCTGGAGGACTGAACTGCTTCCCATCATCTGCTGCATTGGCACCGGACACCAGTTTCTTGATGCTGGACAGGCGGTAGTACGGGGGAGGCTGTGTTCTCTCTATGTTCACATTTAATGTCTCTACAGTCTGTGAGATAACAACTTTAGTTTATATATTTCTATAGTCTCATCAAAGTATATATATATCTACTAGGTTGTGCTGGGGTGCCATGGCGCCGACACCCACCCACTTTTTTCAAAATCACATTTTTCTTACATGAATGTTATTGCATGCGTTCAAATCAATTTTCTTTTTACATCGTTCCCTATTCCAAAATTAAAATATAAGCTCAAGCAATGACGAAATATAATGTTTTACGGTGAGAAACACCACCACATGCTCTGTTAATCTCAAAACCAAAATGATACCTTTCTTTTTTAACTATTATGGACTGTTGTACTATGTCCGTTAGCGTTATGGAATGAGACTGAATGAGTGACCTGGGCTTTTATATAATTTATAGTCTCATCAAAGTATATATTTATATAGTGTCAGCAAGGTATATATTTCTATAGTGTCAGCAAGGTATATATTTCTATAGTGTCATAAAAGTATATATTTCTATAGTGTCATAAAAGTATATATTTCTATAGTGTCATCAAAGTATATATTTCTATAGTGTCATAAAAGTATATATTTCTACAGTGTCATCAAAGTATATATTTCCATAGTGTCATAAAGTATTTATTTCTATAGTGTCATAAAGTCTATATTTCTATAGTGTCAGCAAGTTGTATTTTTATAGTGTCATCCAAGTATATATTTCTATAGTGTCATCAAATAAGATAGTGTAATAACTTGACTTTGACTAAAAGAGCCTCACTCACCTGAAGTTCATTCATTAATTCATCCACCAGTTTCTCAGGTTTGGCTCTGCCCAGGTAGGTCACAACTCTTTTAGCCTGAAGGTGAGAAGTTGGGCAAAATAATTCAACAAGTACAGTGGTACAACTAGGTAAGTAGACAAGTACAGTGGTGAGGCAAGGTAAGTGGACAAGTACAGTGGCAAAGCTAGGTAAGTAGACAAGTACAGTGGTACAGCTAGGTAAGTAGACAAGTACAGTGCTACGGCTAGGTAAGTAGACAAGTACAGTGGTACAGCTAAGTAAGTAGACAAGTACAGTGGTGAGGCAAGGTAAGTGGACAAGTACAGTGGTACGGCTAGGTAAGTAGACAAGTACAGTGGTACGGCTAGGTAAGTAGACAAGTACAGTGGTATGGCTAGGTAAGTAGACAAGTACAGTGGTACGGCTAGGTAATTAGACAAGTACAGTGGTGATGCAAGATAATTCAAGTACCGTGGTAAGACAAGATAAGTCAACAAGTACCGTGGTAAGACAAGATAAGTCAACAAGTACTGTGGTAAGACAAGATAAGTCAACAAGTACCGTGGTAAGACAAAATAAGTCAACAAGTACCGTGGTAAGACAAGATAAGTCAACAAGTACCGTGGTAAGACAAGATAAGTCAACAAGTACCGTGGTAAGACAAGATAAGTCAACAAGTACAGTGGTAAGTAAGTAAGCGGGTTGTAAGTTTGGCTTTGAAATCATTTCTGTTTACAATCATCCATTTCCTTTTCTCAAAGATTCCAAGAAAGCTAAGAACATGTTCATCGCCATCATTAGAAGAATTAAATTTATTGATGGAGGTGGCAGTAATGTACACATGTCTCCTCATCAACTAAATGAAATGATGACCTTTAAGTTGAATGGCCAATCAGAGACCAGCAGTTCACTCACATATGGCAATAGATCTGTGGCTGCTATGTTAGTTATGATGATGAGATATCTGATGATGACCTTTAAGTTAAATGGCCAGTCGGAGACCAGTAGTTTACTCACATATGGCAATAGATCTGTGGCTGCTATGTTAGTTATGATGATGAGATATCTGATGATGACCTTTAAGTTAAATGGCAAGTCGGAGACCAGTAGTTTACTCACGTATGGCAATAGATCTGTGGCTGCTATGTTAGTTATGATGATGAGATATCTGATGATGACCTTCAAGTTAAATGGCCAGCAAGAGACCAAAGCTGCCCACAGGGCCTCAATCTCCAGAGGATGTTCATCACCAAACTGAAAACATTGGAAAAGTAGAAACATTTGTTCAACAGCCCATACAAACTTGTTTGTGAATGCACAAGTGTTGGGGAATTGTGCTACTTAGAATATGGTTTAATCTTGTCCCATTCAAGACACAATGAAAAGGAATGGCATGTATAAGATGTGAGTTAATAAAACAACAACAAAAAAACGTATACAGAATTATTTCAACAAATATTTTTAGCCTTAAAAAGTGTTTTCTTTAACCACAAACAAAATAAAAAATCATTCGAATTTGGTCATTTTCTTAGAACTACTGCAATGAGTGGTGAACCCACAACTGCTACCAAGCTTACAGTGACGGTAATGTAAGAGATTGTTGAGTACCATCTACCCAGCTTACAGTGACAGTAATGTAAGAGATTGTTGAGTACCATCTACCCAGCTTACTGTGACAGTAATGTAAGAGGTTGTTGAGTACCATCTACCCAGCTTACAGTGACGGTAATGTAAGAGATTGTTGAGTACCATCTACCCAGCTTACTGTGACGGTAATGTAAGAGGTTGTTGAGTACCATCTACCAAGCTTACAGTGACAGTAATGTAAGAGGTTGTTGAGTACCATCTACCCAGCTTACAGTGACGGTAATGTAAGAGGTTGTTGAGTACCATCTACCCAGCTTACCGTGACAGTAATGTAAAAGAGGTTGTTGAGTACCATCTACCCAGCTTACTGTGACAGTAATGTAAGAGGTTGTTGAGTACCATCTACCCAGCTTACAGTGATGGTAATGTAAGAGGTTGTTGAGTACCATCTACCCAGCTTACCGTGACAGTAATGTAAAAGAGGTTGTTGAGCACCATCTCTGTGGCCTGGGTTGAGCCCCAGCCTTCACCTTTCAGCGGTGGCATAAACACATCAGACTGGGCATCAGTTAGTCTTGTTAAAAATGAGGTCAGTGGCGATGTCTGAGGTAGGGAAGGGTCAACTAGCTCCATGTTGTGCAACCAGGGCAGGAGATATTTCAGCAATGTTTGTCTCACTGAGGGCCGGGCAGTATGAAACCTCTGGGTGATTTCTGATTGGATTGAAAGACAGAATGAAATCTATGGGTGATTTCTGAGTGGATTGAAAGACAGAATGAAATCTATGGGTGATTTCTGAGTGGATTGAAAGACAGAATGAAATCTATGGGTGATTTTTAGATGGATTGAAAGACAGAATGAAATCTATTATTGATTTTTAGATGGATTGAAAGACAGAATGAAATCTATGGGTGATTTTTAGATGGATTGAAAGACAGAATGAAATCTATGGGTGATATGAAATCTATGGGTGATTTTTAGATGGATTGAAAGACAGAATGAAATCTATGGGTGATTTTTAGATGGATTGAAAGACAGAATGAACGCTAAGGGTAATTTTTAGATGGAATGAAGGAAAGAATGAAATCTATGGGTGAATTCTAGATGGATTGAAATACAAAATGAAATCCTAATTTGATTTTTAGACAGATTGAAGGAAACCATGAAATCTAAGGGTGATTTCTAGATGGATTTAAAGACATTATGAAATCTTAATGTGATTTCTGAATGGATTAAATGGTGTAAATTTTTTAGAAGATCCATCTTGTTCTCATCTATTTATTTTCTTTTAATTTATTTAATTGTACAAAAAAATAATAATAAGGTATAACATTTATTGTTATAAAATATTTTTTCTCAAATGTAAAATAAGCTAAAAGCAAAAAAATGTTATTAATCTTATTAAAAAACTTAATTCCATTGATTTTAGTTAGTAATTAAGTGTACAGCTACCTGAAAACATTGGCATTGTCAGGTCAGTGTGAATCCTTGCCAATTGGTCTGAGATAAAAATCTGGGAGTTGCAGTAGGAGACTGCAAGTAATGTGTCATTCAGTGCAGTCATTATGGGGCTGGATTCTTCTGATGCGTCTTTGAACACTGGGGCTTCTTGGAAAAACCTGGTTCATTGAAATTTTGGCACTTAAAAATCAATATCAAAATTAACATTACAATTATTACCATTTTTCCCTTGAGCTAATCTCATATACTGAACCAGGTTTTACCCTCTATTAATTCCATCATCTCAAATGATGTCTGACAAACAGGCTTTACTTTAATGTAATGATTTTTATTTATTCATTAAATCATTTCATAATTTTGTTCTTTTTTATTTGCACCAAACAGATAATATGTACACTAGAGCAGGGGTCGCAAAGGCATTTTGTGCGGCCCGCGACACGTTTACATATTTATAAAAATTTACATTACATTTTTCAATTGTTCTATTGCCGGTATTTGAACTTTTGTAAAAGCGCCATCTTAACCAGGAGAAAAATGTTACTTATTCTCCTGGTTACTTATTTATTCGTAGTCTTTCGATTGATTTCGTGTAGCACTCAAAGCGGATATCCGGTTTATTATCGTTCACTGTTGACTGCATTGTATAAATTTGATTTTATTATATTTTTTGAAAACCAAGTGCCCATGTCTTCTGTTTCCAAAAAGAGAAAACTCACAGACGAAAATAGAGTTTTTCAAGTCAGATGGGAGGATTTTTATTTTGTGACTGAAGTCAGCGATAAAATTCAATGTCTCGTTTGTCAGCAAACGATAGCAGTTCCGAAGGAGTTCAACGTGCGTCGACGCTACGAAACAATGCACCGTGTCAAATATGACGCATACACCGGCAAAGTCAGAGAGGATAAAGTTATTCAACTTAAATCAGCATTATGCAAACAAAGAAGTTTTTTCACCAAAATTAACCAGTCCAACGAGGATTCTGTGAGAGCAAGTTTTGCAATAAGTGAGATGATAGCAAAGGCATCACGACCCTTTACTGAGGGTTCGTTCGTAAAAGAATGTCTTTTAACTGCAAGTGACATTTTATGTCAGAATCAAAAGCAACTGTTTGAAGGCATAAGCTTGTCAGCCAACACAGTAGCCAGCAGGATTACAGATTTAGCAGCAAATGTGGAGAAGCAATTAACTGAAACGGCTATGGACTTTGAAGCATTTTCAATTGCTCTCGACATGAAAGTTAACAAATCTGTACTGAGGTCACAGCTCACTAATGAACATTTGCAAGCAACACTGAGATTGGTTTCTTCTCACAAAATCAAGCCTAATATTGATGCCCTTGTTGACGCAAAACGCTGCCAGGTCAGCAGTCAGTACAGAAAGTGACTGAAACCTAAGTTAACCAAATACAGATACGCAAATACGGTACTTAAATTGGCTACATTACATTTGTAATAAATGGATTTTAGAAAGTTTGTAAAGCACTATGTTTTTATTATGTTGTTTTGTTTATTAACTTCTGTCGAGAAGGGGTGACCTCTACGTGGTTCGACAGACGAGTAAGGTCGTGGAGCAGACCACGACCTGAAACCGACAAACCCCTGGCTTGGACAGCCGAAGACCGTTGTTAGGTGTTAGGTGCTAGTCATATATGAATACAGTCGCTGTACGGATCTTAGGCAGAGCATTTAGATGCAATGCCGATGATGAAAACCAAAGTACCCGTTGAGGGTAGGGTTACTCCGAAGCGACCGTTTTGTCCCCCTCAATTAACTAGCAACACTGTTGAGCGGTGCCGGTTTAGGGCCAGGAGCGCCAGTACGGAATAGCAAAAGGTACCGCTAGGAAACGCTTTTGGACATCAGCTCTGAGGAAACCTTCCGGTGGGGGTTAAACCCTAGGCAGGTCAGTGATGATCCCACGCTTAACGGCGATCCTAACCATAGAGACTCGTAAGCTTTGCCGTGGTGGCGCCAAAGTGATACTATGTTGATAGCGAGTCATAGTAGGAAATTCCACACCTCCCTCGGGAGGCACACTTAGTGGGAGGCGTTTTCAACCTAGTGTCCTGGACGCCCAGGCGGCCGCTTGTAGCAGCGACCGCTCCAGGGGGGCTTCTCAGTCTTTACGTCCCTTAGGGGGCCAGAGAGCTGAGGGGGTTTTCCGGGAAGCCCCATGAAGAGCGCAGGCTCGGGACTGCTGATTTTCTTCCACATGTAGGATTAACTTTTTATCATTTTTAAACAAGTTCTGGCTATGCGGCCCTCGAGGTACTTTAGAAGTCATCACTTGGCCCTCGGAGCAATTTGAGTTTGATACCCTTGCACTAGAGCATGGAGGTGAAGCAGCTATCAAATAATTAACTCATTCTACAGCCCATCCATTCTTAAGCCGACCACCCTCTTTTTGGAAGAGAATACAGTCGAACCCACTTATCTCAACCTCGGTTAACTCACTACCCTATTAAGTCGACATTTTTACAAGTAGAACCTCCAACATCTCTCATTGTCTTAGCATTTTTTCATCGGTTTTGTCGATTCTTTTTTTTTTTACGTCGCGGAACCCAAATATCTCAAGCACAAAAGAGGGCCAAATATGCCACTTAACGTTGCTTATCTCGATCCCCATAACCAATCCCCAACTTTTGAAAATGTTAGTTATTGATGCCACTTCACCATCTCACTACCGCATTTTCGAGTGTATATGATGTGTCTTATACTAAATTTTACGTACCCTCACCTAGGGTGCGTCTTAAAATTTAAGTATTTTTTTAAAATGAATGATACAGTGTGTGATACCGACGATAGCGCGTACATTAAAATTCGTTGTTAAAACAAAATTTGTGAAACAATATTTAAACATTCACAAACATAAATAACATGAATAAATAAGGTAAGTAGATGTTTAATAATATTTTATAACTTCTAGTAGAGCAGTTGAATCTTGTAGAATGTAGATAAGGAACTTGATGATCTATGATCTAAAATAACTAAACCGATATTCAATGTTTATGCATAAAACACCTATGACCTGCTCATAAGCTGAACCCCCAACCTTTTCCCCTAGATTTTGTACAAAAAAGTCTGCTTTAGAATGAGCTGATAAGGTATATATAAAATAGCTGATTTATTTACCTGAGGTCTAGCAGATGTAACAGTTGAATGGCTGTTTCATGAGTTGACATCCTTGGGCTGCCCACATTAAGTACGGCCAGATTGAGCATGGCTACATGGTCACAAGGGTACTCTCTAGAGGCAAAGATAAAATATAAGAATGACTTTGGTCACAAGGGTGGTACTCTCTAGAGGCAAAGATAAAATATAAGAATGACTTTGGTCACAAGGGTGGTACTCTCTAGAGACAAAGATAAAATATAAGAATGACTTTGGTCACAAGGGTAGTACTCTCTAGAGACAAAGATAAAATATAAGAATGACTTTGGTCACAAGGGTGGTACTCTCTAGAGACAAAGATAAAATATAAGAATGACTTTGGTCACAAGGGTACTCTCTAGAGACAAAGATAAAATATAAGAATGACTTTGGTCACGAGGGTACTCTCTAGAGACAAAGATAAAATATGAGAATGACTTTGGTCACAAGGGTGGTACTCTCTAGAGACAAAGATAAAATATGAGAATGACTTTGGTCACAAGGGTGGTACTCTCTAGAGACAAAGATAAAATATAAGAATGACTTTGGTCACAAGGGTGGTACTCTCTAGAGACAAAGATAAAATATAAGAATGACTTTGGTCACAAGGGTACTCTCTAGAGGCAAAGATAAAGTATGAGAATGACTGTGTTCAAGCAGCATCAAGTAGGACAAGACAGGTTCAGGTTTGTCATGAAATGACATGATGATTCATGTAAATATATAAGAAAATATACTCATTTCAGCAGACAAATCAAGAAGCAACTTGCATTTTCAATTAAATAATATCAAAACATATGTGTTTGAATCTCAATGAAATTTTAATAAATAATGGCTTAGCTCAATTTTCAAAAATGGCAAAAATTTAGACTTGATCTTGTCCCGCACATTAAGTTATATTAAGTTTAATGACATTCTTGAACAAATTAGTTTATTTTTAGCTTAATTGACTTTGTCCTTTGTTTTATATTGCATGCTTAAGAAGTTTTTAGGTGTTATCAAATTTAACTTATCTTGTATTTTATTTTCAAGCCCAATCATAACTTGCTTCACTATTTATACTGCAGAATTTTTATATACAAGTATTTTATAATCTTTTTCAAGGAAATAGCACATGAAGACTAAGAGATTTAACTCTTAAAGTCGCAAAGCGTCGTAATGCGTCTCTTCCCGCTATCCCTAAAGCGTCGTAATGCGTCCCTAGATACAAATCTCGTTAGAAATGAGATCTCGGAAAGTAAAAACTCTTCAATGCTTGAAAAACTATGTATTTGACTTCCGGCAATGGCGGCCGTTGCCGGCACTAGTGTTTTCGCTCGATTCGCGATGTTTTTCGGTAGTTTTAACGGGTTTTTTTTCGAAGATACGTTTTTGTTATACTTTATTACTAAAATAATAGTACTAAACTACAGGTAAATATTGTTTCAAACTCAGTACGGTCTTTTGGATGCGTAAAATAGCCATTCTTAGCCTTAAAAATGAAGTCAGTATGACAATAATATTATAAATGGATTTTACGCAAATTTTTTAATTTCATAACCGGTTGATCGTAATACAGGAAATCCTTACGGGACTGAGGCGGAAGTTTTCCAAAAACCTTATAGCACTTTAAGAGTTAAATTGTAGCAACAAAAATATTTCTTATTTAATTGGTAGAAAGATTATTTCAATGATACATGTGTGAGGTAAATTAGCTCAACTGGTATATAAAGTAAATGCTTCCTTCTTAATTGAAGAAACTTGTCTGGCTGATACCTGGTTTGAAAAACAGCTGCAAGGGCATTGAAGCATCCGTCAGCCACCTCATTGTGTCCAGTGTAGCATCTGTCAATCACCCAGTCCAGGAGACCTTGAGTCTCTGCATTGAAGTCCAGCAGTAGGAACACAGTTTCTTTGGCAAGTTCATAGATCTGATTGGACACAGAAAATGAAGACTTTGTCAGTGCATGAAATACTTGTCGTAGAGAACGTGCTAAGCCTTATCCCAAGATATGAAGCTAATTCTATTATTTCATTATCAGTATTGTGCAACCATCATATCATGGCAGCTATCTTGTGACTCTTCACATGAAATAGAATTATTTAAAACCATAAATTAATACAAAATTAAACAAGTGTGGTTATATTTAAGATATTTCAAAGAGGTTGATGAATCTCTTAAATTAATCATACGTTTGTCCAAAATTATTTTCCTGTTTCCAGAACTAATTATTAGTAATATTTGATCATCTTTATTTCATTTACCACTATTCTTATCTTGCGTTCCAATTATTTTTTTTTTACATTAAATTTTTATTTAAGGCTTATTATAAATGGGGGGAGGCCATATTTATTATTATTTACTTTCAATGTAACCAGGTAAAATAAATAATACATTCCAAATTATATCATAGTTATCAGATAGTCCCATTGACAAAGACCATTTCTATAGAGGATCAGTGTTCAAAGAGGTTCTATTTTCTCCTCAAAGCTGACCGTGAAATTAATGAATGAGTTCTCACTAATACAATAGGAAATAAAGCACAACAAAGAATTCAAACAACCCTACTCTAATGTCTTTCACAACATTTTTTCACACCAATGCCCTAATGTCTAAGCCTAATTTTAATATTAGTTGTTTTTTTTTAAATATGTCAGGAGTTTTAAAAAAATACATTGTTTTGGTCAGAATGTATCATTTAATCCTGATTGTGTAAACCAGTACTTTTGAAAGAGTACGTTGGAGAGTCCTATCAAACTTTACACTTGCTTTTTATCTTGTTGCTCTATTCCATGGACATGACATACAGGTTATATCGTTTCAGAGTTGAATAAATTATGTCTTTAAAAGATATATAGTGTACACAGTTCAGGTCTAAGGAAAAATAGAATCAGGCCACAAGAAGACTTGAAGATAGACAAGGAAAAAAAATGTGACTGACGGAGGACTTTTTGTCAACCCATTCTTTTGTGGATAGTCTTTCTTTGTGGATAGTCTTTCTTCAAGTTTTCTTATATCCTGTTTATTTCTGCTATAGCTTTAAATACTTATTGTCAAACCATTTTTTTGTAAATGGTCACTTTGTCTTTCTTCAAGGTTTTAGAACATTATATTTTATACATAAATGTCAACTTAATTTGAACTTTGCAAGTTATTGCTATTATCATCCTTTGATAAATGGATTATGAAATCATTATGTGGCTGAAAATTAACTACTGGTCTGAATTTTGTGTCGAGAACCAAGATTTTAAAATATGTTTTTTGAGATTTACTTTCATTTGAAACTGACTAATTGAACCACGTGACAGTGTCTCTAACATTGGCTGATTCTAGAATACTGACTAAATGAACCTTGTGACAGTGTCTCTAACATTGGCTGATTCTAGAATACTGACTAATTGAACCACCTGACATTGGTTGATTCTAGAATACTGACAACAAACATTGCTTCTTTGTGTTGAACATTCAGGGAAGGAGGTATAACATAGAGACAGAATAACACTAACACTGAAACCACATCGTTTTATCAGGCTATTCAAGTTCTTTGTCAAACTTATACAACTAGAAATAATGTTAGAAACAAAAATAACATTAATGTGAATATAAAAGAGAAAAGTAAATAAAAAAACATGTGTATTTACAGAACCATGGAGTTATTTACTATTTTCATCAGTTAATTTAATTTTGGGCCTAAGTTCTGATTATTATTAACAAGATTGTAAAGAAGATTACAGATATGGTTTCATTAAATCCCATGCATTTTGTAAATAATTTACAAGCTGGTCCTTACAACACTTAACTCCCCTCATTATTGATCAAACTGGAAAAATTACATTTCTTTTTTTTTTTAAATCATTTTTTCTTTTGCAAGGCTTAAGCTGGACATGCTTATGGAATGTAGGAGGAACAAACTATGCAGATGAAATATGTAGCCATTTGTCACAGTACTTTCATTAAACCTAACATTACCTTCACATTTCAGTAACAAATTTTAAACACTACACATTTCTACTGTTTAGTTCTGTCTCCCCATCATTTCTACTGTTTAGTTCTGTCTCCCCATCATTTCTACTGTTTAGTTCTGTCTGCCAATCATTTCTATTGTTTAGTTCTGTCTCCCCATCATTTCTACTGTTTAATTCTGTCTCGCCATCATTTCTACTGTTTAGTTCTGTCTCACCATCATTTCCACTGTTTAGTTATGTCTGTCCATCATTTCTACTGTTTAGTTCTGTCTGCCAATCATTTCTACTGTTTAGTTCTGTCTCCCCATCATTTCTACTGTTTAGTTCTGTCTCCCCATCATTTCTACTGTTTAGTTCTGTCTCACCATCATTTCTACTGTTTAGTTATGTCTGTCCATCATTTCTACTGTTTAGTTCTGTCTGCCAATCATTTCTACTGTTTAGTTCTGTCTCCCCATCATTTCTACTGTTTAGTTCTGTCTCCCCATCATTTCTATTGTTTAGTTCTGTCTCCCATTCATTTCTACTGTTTAGTTCTGTCTCCCAATCATTTCTACTGTTTAGTTCTGTCTCCCCATCATTTCTACTGTTTAGTTCTGTCT
>MUZC01001993.1:617053-635853 GCA_002072015.1 Radix auricularia | reverse complement strand
AAATTTAAATTAATGATTATTTGAAAAAATATATTTCCATAGCTTTTAAAATCCTCTGTCAACTTCATATTCATCCTAAGTAAAGTTTGAATGTTAAAACTACCTCAAATAAAGGATTTACTATTTTTTTTTTTACATTTTAAAGCACTAAATAATAAAGCTATGTAAAAACTTGCTTAAAAACAGCTGGGTTACAATATCCTAGGCCATTGACAATAGTGTCCCTCAAGTCTGAGCTGTCACATTTCATCAAGGGGACCAGGCGCTGGAACAAGCTGGTAGCAGTGCAGGCTTGGACTGTGGGAGACTTGTCTGAAGTAGATTCTGGTGATGATGCCACACTGTTGGAAACAAGTGCAGAATAGAGAATTACATTGTACAGAAAACACCAAGAAACATAAATAAAAAGATTGACGAGCAGAAAATATTTTACTGTGACCCATTTCCAGGCCCATAAATAACGGGTGGACAGCATAACTGAACTATTAAAAGAATTACATTGATAGGCATAATTTTGTAGCATCATTGGTTTTAAAAGGACTGACCCTAGCTCTGGAGAAGAGCACCTCTGGGGAAGTCCAGCACTGTGCATTGCTATGGTGCAGGCGAGAATGACATAATTTTGCCATAGCTGCATGTGAACATCTTTCTCTGATGTGCCCTTCTTGCTGGAGCGTAGGATGGAGGAGGCTCTTGTTGGCTCAGTCTGAGCGCTGGAAAAAACAAAAACCAACCAATGTTTGTAATCCCTTTTGTTTCTCTATGACGACTACATCAGCAATCCTAAATAAATGTTTATATTTCAGCTGATGAAGATATAGAATTAATGTTAAACATATTTTTTAACTGCCTCACGATCTAGCAATAATTACTATTTTATCTATTTCCTGTTGTATTCAAAAGTCAGTGAAAACAAAAGAAATGAACTTATTGAACATGGTATGGGTACACCTGAACTAGACAAAATAAAACAAGGAATGACCTTAGAGAAGAAACAGCAAGAATTATCAAAAAATGAAAAACTTAGCTGCAATGTGCAATCTAAGTAGTGACAAATATGATTATAGGCTTAGAACAGAAGTGACACATCTAATTATAGACATGGGACAGAAGTGTCACATCTAATTATAGACATGGAACAGAAATGACACACCTAATTATAGACATGGAATGGAAGAGACACATCTAATTATAGACATGGAACAGAAGTGACACATCTAATTATAGACATGGAACAGAAATGACACACCTAATTATAGACATGGAACAGAAATGACATACCTAATTATAGACATGGAACGGAAGAGACACATCTAATTATAGACATGGAACAGAAGTGACACATCTAATTATAGACATGGAACAGAAATGACACACCTAATTATAGACATGGAACAGAAATGACACACCTAATTATAGACATGGAACAGAAGAGACACATCTAATTATTGACATGGAACAGAAATGACACACCTAATTATAGACATGGAACAGAAGAGACACATCTAATTATAGACATGGAACAGAAATGACACACCTAATTATAGACATGGAACAGAAGAGACACATCTAATTATAGACTTGGAACAGAAGTGACACATCTAATTATAGACATGGAACAGAAGAGACACATCTAATTATAGATATGGAACAGAAGTGACACATCTAATTATAGACATGGAACAAAAGTGACACACCTAATTATAGACATGGAACAAAAGTGACACACCTAATTATTGACATGGAACAAAAGTGACACATCTAATTATAGACATGGAACAGAAGTGACACATCTAATTATAGACATGGAACAGAAGTGACACATCTAATTATAGACATGGAACGGAAGTGACACTTTGGCCATGTAATTTTTTTTGTCAGGCTTACCCAAATCCACTATAACTTCTTTTCTACCTGATTCAGTATTACTATTATTGTGTAAACCAAAGTTTATTCTATCCAAATATTTATAGAACACGCCACGCAAGCACCAATCACCTGGGATCCACCAAGGGAAACAAAGCATTGAGTCTCGTGAAGACAATCGGCCAAGCGTGGCCCACGGCAAGCGGGCACGAGTGCTGGGCGTGCTCTCTGGAGGCAAACTCCGCCACACACCGGATCCACATGTCCACCCGGTGGAAGCTGTAATTGATCTGGTTGCCGTCCTGCATGCTTCCGCCCCCTGCTGGCAGCCAGAGGGTGACAGCCCTGTCGACAACCCAGGCCAGGTCAATGGTTGGCAGGGTCAACAGAATGGGCTGGAATAGGAAATAATGAGATATAAAATACTCAACACATAGCTTGTCTCTTATGTTCAGATTCAGAATTTTCTGTCTTGAAAAAAAAATGAAATTTAAGAAGGAATTTAAATTTAATAACGGCTTGCTTAGAACAATTAATAAAAGTTTGAAATACAGTTTCTTAACTTTTCTATTGTAAATGTAACTGGCTAAAAGGTTTTGATAATGCAAAATTTTAGAGGCAACAAAACAGGCATACTTTTTCTGATGGTGGTAGCAAGGGCATTAATTTCTCCAACACTGCGGGGCAGGACTTGTCGATCACTTCCAACAAACTGCTAACATTTATCTGAAGTAATGCATATGATAAATGATTTTCAGTTATATGTCTCTGAATAGGATTGAGCAAGTTATTGAGAATGACGAGAAAGTTTTCATTCAATGCTCTTTTCAAAAAGTTTATTAACAGTGAAATTTCAATAAAAAATTAATAGGTGACTAGAGGCCAAAAATGTTTGAAACAACAAGCTTACAGGATATATCTGAGGCCAGAGTTTTTTTTAACAATCAGCTTAGAGGATAGAGGACATACCTGATCATCTGGGTACATGTTGAAAATATTTCTGACTTCCTTCAGCAGGTGCAGAGCAAGTCTTCTGGTAACAACACGACAGCTACACATCATAACCAGACACAGACCCTCAACTTCATGTAGCACATCTACGTTAGGGTGAGAATGCGCAGGATCCTGAGAAACAAAAACAGATCAGGAGTCAAGCTCAGCTGGAATAACAAACCAGGGGCACAAAATTAAGATATTTTCATGATTATATCAACTTTTCTCAAATTAAAAAATTGGCAGCAATCCCAAGGTTTATTGCCAAATATAAATTAGTAAAGTTAATGACAAAATTATAACAACTCCTAACCAATGTCCCTTTTAAGCTGCGAGGCTGCAAATATATCTGACCGACACTGCACAGCAGTACAGCACAGCAAATTTTGTAAAACATTTCACAAAAAAACTAACGCTGTGCAACTTTGCATACTAGGTTTTTTTTTACTTTGCACTCAGACAAACAAACATTAGAGGAAACATTGCTCCTAACTGCATAGTGCTTTAACTTGGAAATCCATGTATTTGTTTGAACATAGAAATCAGTGTATTTGTTTGAACATAGAAAACCATGTATTTTTTTGGATATAGAAATCCATATATTTCTTTGAACATAGAAATCCATGTATTTGTTTGATCATAAAAATCCATATATTAATTTGAAAATAGAAATCCATATATTTGTTTGAATATAGAAATCCATGTAATTGTTTGAACATAGAAATCCATGTAATTGTTTGATCATACAAATCCATGTATTAATTTGAACATAGAAATCCATATATTTGTTTGAATATAGAAATCAATGTAATTGTTTGAACATAGAAATCCGTGTAATTGTTTAAACATAGAAATCCATGTAATTGTTTGAACATAGAAATCCATTTAATTGTTTGAACATAGAAATCCATGTAATTGTTTGAACATAGAAATCCATATATTTGTTTGAATATAGAAATCAATGTAATTGTTTGAACATAGAAATCCGTGTAATTGTTTGAACATAGAAATCCATGTAATTGTTTGAACATAGAAATCCATTTAATTGTTTGAACATAGAAATCCATGTATTTGTTTGAACATAGAAATCCATGTATTTGTTTGAACATAGAAATCCATGTAATTGTTTGAACATAGAAATCCATTAATTGTTTGAACATAGAAATCCATGTAATTGTTTGATCATGAAAATTCATGTATTAATTTGAACATAGAAATCCATATATTTGTTTGAATATAGAAATCCATGTAAATGTTTGAACATAGAAATCCATGTAATTGTTTGAACATAGAAATCCATGTAATTGTTTGAACATAGAAATCCATGTAATTGTTTGAACATAGAAATCCATGTATTAACCAACTAAGAGGAGGGTTACCTTGACAGCCTGCTGGTTGGCTCCAGCCATTGTCATGGTGGACTTCCACTGGACCATCAATTGTGACAACAGCCTAAGAGTACTGTCTAAAAGTGTTGGCTTGGTGTCACTGATATCTTTCTGAATAAACTGGACAAACCCTGGGCAAAAAGGAGAAACAAGCAAGCTATGTTCTGAATCTATTATTAGTGTTTCATGGCGATTTAGAGTGGTAATGTTATTTATATTTTAGTTTAGCACCTTGTGTGGGCAGATTATGATACTATTTTACACAGGATCTTGTTTATGAGGCGATGTTGGGTCTGTGATGTGTATACATTTGAATGAGAGGGGTCAACAAAGACTAGGGAAGAGACAGGTTTCAACAACAAAGACTAGAGAAAAGACAGGTTTCAATAACAAAGACTAGGGAAGACTCAAGTTTCAACAACAACAAAGACTAGAGAAAAGACAGGTTTCAACAACAAAGACTACAGAAAAGACAGGTTTCAACAACAAAGACTAGGGAAGAGACATGTTCTCAACAACAAAGACTAGGGAAGAGACAGGTTTCAACAACAAAGACTAGGGAAGAAATAGGTTTCAACAACAAAGACTAGGGAAGAGACAGGTTTCAACAGCAAAGACTATGGATGAGACAGATTTCAACAATAAAGACTAGGGAAGAGACAACAAAGACTAATCTAGACAGTTTCAAACTTACCATGAATGACATGCTCTCTCCATACTGGAGATTCAGACATGAGATTCTGTAGTGTTTGAAAGGCTAACCTGAATAAGACAGATAGTAAAACTGCATCTTTAGTCCAAGAACGTACATATCTCCTGTTAACTAATTTTAATATATAATTAAATCTTTAGTTAATGCAAAAGTGAGATCATTTTCTTAATTAATTGAAAGCCCCCAGCTTTAAACTCCTTCACTTTAATCCAAAGAGCTACAATGCTCCCATATTGGTAAAAAAAAATATCTTCAGTCTACACTTGAGTAATTCTTGTTAACATCAACTTATTTTAGGAAGCTTTAGTGCTAGTTGTTAATTGGATGGAATTAAGTTTGAGACCAGCTCTCCTGTGCCAAATATCACCATTACCGATCATCAAGGTAACAATGTCACATAAGGTGACATACATACATACAAACAATATGGATGAAAGGTCAAATTTTCAGAAGACTGCCACCTTATTGAGAGAGGGAGAAATGAGAAGAATGAACCGATTCCCTGAATCAATGGCTTTATCAACAGGATAGTACTTCTCTATAGAAATGTGTGTCTGACCCTTTGAGTTCCTCATCCACGTGCACAGTTAGTCTTGTTATCAGCTCCACAAGCTCTGGGGGGGTCATGCCATCTGGGATGAGGCGGGGTATCGCAGCAATGCAAGTACGGAATAAGTCCAGCTTAGGTTTTCTGTCACCTCTGTGTGATACACATGAATAAATGTCACCCTGGCAAATTGAAGTATTCATGTAAACATTACAAAATTGTAAGCATTTTTAAGCTTTCAACTAACTTGAAACTTCTGAAATAAAAGACACTTGTCAACACCAGAATAAAATGAGGGGTAATCCATTTTAAGTAAAGTTTAGAGGGGAAAATGTCTTAAAGGGACTTTGTTGACCTACGTGATCATTTCTTCAGGTTCCTTGTTGGCATTTTCTGATTTGGTCATCAAGAGTGATCTCCCCACCTGGAGATCCAGAGCTCTCAGGATAGAGTCAAACGTCTTCAGGATGTATGGATAGTAGGGGGCCAGGCCTATTGACTTGGCTGTACTTTCTGAGAGCATTTTGTTGAGGAAAGTTTTCTTTACCCTAACCTAAACAACGATGAGATAAAGTAATCATTATTATTACAGATGTTGACATCACTTTGTTACAGTGTCGGATTCATGTATAACTACACAAGCTGTAGCTTAGGGCCCCCCCCCCCAAAAAAAAATGTTTGAATGAGCAATTGTCATATTTGGCACTGACATAGAACATCTGGACTTATGTAGGCCCCAAATATCAAATAGCTTAGGTCTTTATCATGTCTAAATGTGACAATGCTTTGTTGTCAAATATTTTTGGAAAATAACTGGGGTAAAAGCAGTGGCGGCGTTAGGTAAGCGCGGGGCCTAGTGCCAGCAATGACACCGCGGGGCCACAGTACTAGTAAAGATCGCTAAGCACCAGTATGCTATGGTATTTAAAAATATGAAATAACTTGATTATTGTGTAATTTTAATACCGCGCGTCACCTTTTTATTAAATTATTACAAATTCATTATTTTCTCTGGTCTATAAACAACGGTTTAACCAGGACGAGACATGTTCAGGACCGAAACGCGGGGCCTACCTAAGCGCGGGGCCTGGGGCAGTCGCCCCAGTTACCACCCTCAAACGCCGCTCCTGGGTAAAAGTATCATGTATAAATTATACTGAATTTTCATATTTAAAAAATGTAATTTTCACAAAATAATATAAAAATTAATTATTTAATACATTAAATGTTAAAAAAGCAAAAGTTTTTTTTTATTGAAACATTTAGTTCAATATATTCCTATCAAACTTATTTTGGCACGAATTTATAAGCTTTAAAAAAAATGTATAAACATGCTGTGAATATAAAGAGATTGAATGATCCTCACAGTGCTCCCTGAAGGTAAAGAGGATGTGGACTGAGGCATAGGAGGATCTCCATCTTTCTGCTGAAGACTGTCAGCAATGACAAGGAAAGCACGAAGGCCAATGCTCATACGCTGTAGAAATAAAGGATGACTGAATGCACAGAAATTCTGAGAAAAGTACTTAGTTACTAGAGTAGATTTAATAAGTGTCAATAAGTTAGTTAGTAAGATGATGAATGGTTTTTAATAGTTTCAGAAACTAATGGCTATAATCACTTTGAGTGCAATTTTATAAAATTTTGACTTTTTAAAAACACAAGTCTCAAATAAAAGTCTTATTTATATTTAAAAAATTTTTTTAAAGTACCTCTGGTGTCAAAAATCGATTGTTTCGCCCTACACATAATAGATCAAAAATGATATCTTTCACTGCAAAATCCAACCTTTCCTGTGAAATCAAAAAAAATTATAAAGAATCAGGGTGTATAGTATTAAACAGTAAAATATATAACATGGAAAAATCTCGGCTCAACTTGAAAGATTTTCAGATAAAACAAAACAGCATTTAGCTTGCTACAAGTCTTACTTTTGCAATAAACTGTATAATTTTGACAAAGATGTTCAGGGGCATATCTTTGGGGGTGACCAGTTTAGAGCCTTTGGGGAAGAGGCTGTTGACGATGCTCTGCAGTCTGCTCTGGGTTGCAGTGTTACTTTCACACTTGATGCGAACCATGTACACCCTAAACATAGAGAGAACACACAACTATCTAATATTTAGCAAAACCAAATAAAACAGCATCGATGAACCAATGATACTGCTGCCATTGAACTAAAAAAAAATTAAAAAACAAGCTCCTTTACATAGTTGATGTTAAAAAAATAAACAAGTATCAAAGTTTGCAACAATTACCATACTATAAACTGAAGTTTTCTAGCTCAAAAATCCTTCCAAATTTAATTAGGCCATAAACTCTAAACCAAATGGCTGCTTCACCAAAACTGCTTCCATCAATCGCACAGAAAATAACATCTCTAATAAAAAATAAATAACACTTACCAGAGCAACCTGTAGAGGGACTCGAGGGCAACACGGGACATTTTCACATCCCTGTTTTTAAGCTGTGACAGGCACATGGACAGGAAGTAGTGCCAGTTATTGAGAAAAAACTGTTTTTGACTAACACACAGCAGACATGTTACAAGGGGGAAGAGGTGCTGTAAGAACAATTTTTGAATCAACATAAAAATTTTTTTAGTCATTATACTCAAAATCTTTGTGATTATTAATTGTTGTAATGCACATTTATTTAATATTTTTCCGAGCGTTTTTAAAAAGCAAATAACAAAAACTTCTTGCGTTTGGTAAAGTAAATATCTTTTCAAATAATATTTAATAGCCAAATATTAAAAACCTACTAGGGTGTGTTTCCTTTTGGTTGCCATGTCAACAGTAACAGAATATAAATCCTCGGCTAACTTTTTTAAAACTGGAATATTCACTTCATTCTTCACAGTCTAGTAGAAACAAAAAATTAAAAATTAAACTATATTTTTACAGCTAATTGGAGCAAAAAGGTATCTGATGGAAAACAATGCTCATGACCTAGACTAATTAAACTTTTTTATAAATTATATAAAATATTAAAATGTATAAATTTATTGAATTTTAGAAGTTCAATTTCTCACAGCAGCGACTGGGAGTAAAATTTCCACAAATAGACCAGCTAGAGCATGTTTGATATCCCGATCTTTTACTTCCAGAAAATATTGCCCTAGCTCTAGCAGTAGCTGTACGCATAACTCAAACTCTTCAATGGGGTGCATCTGTGGACAGCAGGGATTGGAGATTAATTTATAACAATCAGTTAAAATGTTTGTGTTGTTTTTAAAAAAAATAAGAAGAAATGCCAAATTTAATTGACCTGACGGAAATCTCTGTAGAACAGAAGAAAGTTTGTAGTTCTCTTACTTTAACCCTGAAAAACTTGAGTCCCATGAGCAGACTGATGATGCTCTGAGCTGTGTAAGGAGTTGGGTCCCTCAGCTTCAGCTCTTTCAACTCATTCATGAATTTCTTGCGCACTGCCAAAAATCTTTGAAAGACAAAAAATAATGTTTAAATACAATGATGACTTGATTACAATATAAGGCATTATACTTTCCCCTTATGAATCTATATGAATGACATTTTAAAACTTTAAGTCACTAATACAAAGATTTAAAAAATTAAATTATTTACATTTACAATCAAAAGAACTTAATACCTGGAGTTAGCCAGTACACCAACAACTTCTGCATAAAGATCAGCAATAATGTTAATGTTGGATGCATTAGGATTTGACTGTAACCTGGAAGATACATAAGATAAAACTAGAAGTTTTAAAAAAATCAAATCAATATGAAATTTTCTATCAAAAGTTTAATTTAAAATTAACTTCCTTATAAATCTCAAACTTAGCTGTATGATTTAATCATAATTTAAAATTATATTACTCAGTTATTCTCAATTACCCATCTCTATATTTGAAATGCCTGAAACACTGATCAATCAAGTATCCCACTAAGTCCTCATGTCCTGGGTGGTAAGATAGCTGTGAGGAGGTGATATTATAAATAACACAAGTCAAATATTTTATTAAATGGCATGCTAATATTTATACATGTAAATTTTAATTACAATTTAATAAGAGTGACACTTAACTTTGACTTATACTAACCTTTGACAAGACTTCTATAAGAACAAGGCAATATACAAATTCAAGAGCAAGCTGAAAATAAAATATGTATCAGTAAATATATGTGCATGAAACTCAATAAGGGCAATCTAAAATTTATTTTTCTAGGCGTATACATGATTGGGACCAGTAAACAGCTGATATCAACAGAAGTAAGCAAAGTGCTGATAAATTCTGAGGTTTATATTGTTGTTATCATTTGTTTAAACTAAATAAATATAACTTGATGAAAACTAAAGTCCTCTACTTACATCCCTCCTTTCACAAAGATAGTCTTTGTTTCTGTAACATTCAAAAGAAATGATAATAAGTCATCATACTAAGGACTTGATAAGGAGAATTAAAAGTATGTTTTTAAATCAACAACAATCTTATCTATTATAGATACTCCTTCTATACAGTAGACTAGATTATTGCATCCTTGCTGTTCTTTTTTTTTTAATTTGTTCTAGTTTCTGCGTTTTTCTTTGTTGGATTGGTCCCATACAGAAGATGAATATCCTAGTACATGTCTCACCACAGTGAGGTAGTATTTAAGTTTTTAATTATTTAGCTTTACAATCGAAATAGACATTTCCTATGCTATCAAATAATATCTTTTCTCTTTATAACAGAGTAATTGGTTTGACAGAGGCTGGTTGACTACAGTCAGAAAATTAATTCAGAATATGAAACAACCAATGGTTTTTACAGAGACAATGAAAGCATGGTGGACAAACTAATTGAGAATAGAACAAACTAATTGAGAATAGAACAAACTAATTGAGAATAGAACAAGCTAATTGAGAATAGAACAAACTAATTGAGAATAGAACTTACTAATTGAGAATAGAACATACTAATTGACTAAAGAACAAACTATTTGAGAATAGAACACGCTAACTGAGATAGAACAAATTAATTGAGACTAGAACAAACTAATTCAGAATAGAACAAACTCATTGAAAATACCCTTTGCTTCTGTGCCTCTGTCTGGAGTCAAGGAGCGGGCTGTCCTCCTTCATCTGCCGCTGATACCAGGCAAACAGTGTTTTTAATATTGATGGCAGACAGTGCTCAGCGACATTGCCAAGTGCACCTAGAACCTAAAATAATAGAAAAACTAGTTTTAGTAATAATAATGTGATGTCGTGCTAATTTGTCAAAACACTCAATATGCATTAAGAACTCAGTTTTAATAGACTTATAACATTTTTAAAAGTTAGCATAATAATTATTATAAAATCCAGACCTTGGTGGCACAATTATTACAGTAACACAGATGAAAAGTTCAAGTTCAAAATTTTAGAAAGCAAAAAAACTTTTGCCAGGTTAGAAAATCCTTGGATGTCCAAAAATAAATTAGCTAATGAGGCATTTTGGCCTCAAAAATATACATTCTCCAAATGTAAGCACACAAAAAAAAATTAAAAATAAACAGAGATATTTTTTTTAAAACTTTCCTAACTAAAGTTTTAGAAGATTTTGATGCAATTTTAACATAGAAACATACAGAGAAACTAATAAAAACTTGTAATTAGGGCAAACTAATAGAATCAGTAATCCTAGAATGGAAGTAAATGTATATTGAATAAACACTTGGAAATGGTCTTCAAACATTGCCAGACCAGTCAAGGCATAAATCCCAGTCAATTTAGAGGACTGGCTAAACTGTGTGCATATCAACTTGGAGGACAGTGTAAATTATCATGGGAAAGACTTAAATAACATTGATAAAATGACCAAAGACAGAGATAAATGACAAGGGATCCATGATAGCTTATGCCTATGCAGAATGATGATCAAGGATGTTTGCTTTAAGACGAATTTTTAAAAATAATAAAATGATATAAATACCTGGTCAAATTGAGGATCTTCACCTCGTTGCAAAGATTTTGATAAAGGTTTTTCCTGTTTAAGTAAGGGACATTTGGTAAGTGATTTTGAGTTAACATGTCAATAATACAAATATATTAATACTGCACAATCCTTAATACCACACATTTTTTAAAGATTTATTTTGCATTTATTCTTTCTTTAAGTCTTTTTAAGTTGAAGTATCAACATTTACAATATATTTAATTGTAAATTAATTTTACTTGAAACCTACTAAAGGTTCAGCCAAAACAAACTCAATTCTTCTTTCTGTTACACGACAGAACTCGAGGAACAAATTCTGTAAAATGAACTCTCCAGATTTAGCATCTCGATTGATGCCACTTGCAGCTATATCCTGAGTAGATTCACGTCTCCAAGGAAACTTCACAACGTCATCTGAAACAAATGGTTAAAAAGTTTTATGAAAGTTCTAAAAAAAAACAATGCTAATTTCTGGAATTTCATAAAAATGTTTTTATAAACAAATTTTTACATATTTTAGACGGGACTTTTTAATTTCTGTTTTTTTAAACAAGTGAACAGTTAATGTAGAGAAGCCTTCATTTGGACAAACATAAATATGTAAATATTTACAGTTACTACACTTCCTGGTATACAAACCCGATTAAACCCTGTCCAGAATATACCCTTTACCAAGTAAAGAGTTGAACTTATCAGACAAAGCTAAACCCCAGTAGAATTTCTCAATTGTTAATAACTGGCCTGAGCAGTGGCCTTATTTAAATACATGATAATATTACGTTGTATTTAAATAGACTCACTTGTGGATTGTAATAATGGAAATGATGAGACAGGAGCACTTGAGGAAGTAGCTTGACTTGTAGGTATTTGTGACATCTTAATAAATAATTATTTACCTGCAAGTAAATATGATTTATGAAAATGAGATAAAAAAGATGTTTTCCTAATTGTGAGGTTAGAAAGTTCCAACGTTTTCATCATGAAGCAACTAATAAACCAGCGAGCTAAGGACAACCTGGTTATCAGTACTTTCAAATATACGCCATTTACTCAAACGTGAAACTAATAGAGATAAACAATAAACTAAAATTCACAATTTGGCTACTTGTGCACTGAGTTAATGTGCACTTTTTTTATAACGTTAGAGCTTATCATATATAATATATTACAGATGCAACCGGTTAACTGTTAAAAAAAAGACTGATTAACCATTGGTCCCAAGTTTAATTATGCTTTGTGAAGCAACAACAGAAAGCATCGCCCCGCGTTGGCTGATTTGACATTCAAGCACCTATTATATACCGACAATAGTGTTCACCTCTGCTTCGCTACTGTCAAAACTGCAATTTTTTTTAAATTAATTTTTTTTTAAATTGTTCCAACAAAGAAGAAAACCGTAATGATTAATATTTAATTTTATGCATTAAAAGTATTAAACCAATATGTTATCAAATGTTATCAAGTCAGTTTTTTGTGAGGACTGGTTAGCCCTTTAAAAAAAGACAGTTTTACAGTCTGTCCTTATTTTTCCTTAATTTTTTGAGAACCAACAAAGAGAGTGTGTATCAAATTTTGTTCCTCGCCGTCTGATGGTGACTTCAAAGAACATGTGATGTCACCGCCCGCTTGTGTTATGACATGTGTAAAAACAGATGATTTTACAGCATTTAGCTAGTATTACTATATACGCAACTTTTGCTGCGACAAGTTTTAGTCGATTTAACTATAATATCTTAACAATTTCTTCTTTATATTTTATACGCATTTAATACGAAGTTAATTATTAATGGATCTGGGCCTATTTATGTGCATATTAATTCTAAAATCTAAATGTATTTAAATAGATTTAATATTGGTCTACCAATTATATCTGCCGATTTAGCTAAACTTGTGGAAATGATGCCGATGCCAAGTATTTAAATTTAGTATACTGTAAATAAAAATGCTCTAGACTCTAGATAGCAAAGATTTGCACACAATCACAGGTATCTAAAACATTTCGTTTCGTGTGGAATAATAAAATGTACCTGTCATTGAAAACCATTCCATTCATTTTCATCCTTCAACCTCATTTTCACTCTATTACTATTACTATTGTTTAGTTCTCAGTGTTTCATTCATAAAAGTTGGCCCTTGAGCAAAATTTATTTAACTATTGGTTAAAGGTTAAAATTACAACTTTAAGTCAAAGCCGAAGGTTGAAAAGGAGTTGGGTTTTTTTTGGTACATTTTTTTAAAAGGACAGTTTGTTTTCATGTTTTAATGTCTATGTAGATCATGATCTGGAACTTGTAAATATATCTGTATTACTTTTATCAGTATCAGAAACTTTGTTTTGGCAAAAAAAATATTGGTACTGCCAACAAAAATGTATATTGGTAGACCCCTAAGATTTAACCAACATATCTGCTTTTCAGAATAAAAAGAAACAAAAATTACAGTCACCAGCGCATTCATTGTGATTGGTTTAACAAACAAGCAAACACACACACACAAAAAAAACCTTTTTACAACTAGATGGGAGTGGGATTTGATCATACTACTGGATTTACTATCAGGCGCATGGAACTATCACTTCGTCTAGCCAAGCTTATGTCAAATATCATTTTTTAAATTTATAAGTCATTAAGTTTACACCCATTAAGTTTTTTTTTACCTGTAAAATTCATTAAGTATATCACGCTATTTTTGACCATTTTTAACCCCCATCTCCCCCTTCCCGTCACAAATCTCTGGACCCCCCCCCCTAAAGTATGTCACACTTTCATACAAAAATATACTTTTTATTAACAAAATAATTAAGTTTTAACATAAAACACTGTGACATTATGCATGGCCGAAAACCCCCTCACCCTGTCACACTTTCTAACACCCCCTCCCCCTCTCTGGAGTGTGACGCACTTTATGGACGGCCCCTAATCAGCTTACATAGTAATCATAAAATTTGATTATGACAACTATTGTTTAGTATTAAAGTATTAGTATTATCATAATTAAAATACAGCATTTTTTTTTTATGTTGCTAATGTTGCGACATGTCGTTGAACTAGCCAAGTCTCGTTGAGTTGTCTGCCGTTACTTTGTCATAGCAGCAGACACTTAGCTTTAACTATTCAGTATCAGAAGATTATTAATTAAAATAATAAATATTATGTATGGCAATTATGACTCAACTGACACTCACAGTGACAATCACCTCACAATCACAATTCAATACGTACAGTACATGAGTACAGTACAGTAATTTAATGACATTTATTTATGGTCACGGTGAAAGCTTTGGTTAAGAAAAATAAACGCGCATGTCGTACTTCATGTTAATTATGATAAGTAACTGATTTCCTTTCTTAGATGAATGTAAAAGTCGGCACATTCGTTAATTATTTTATTTGTTTTATTAACGCCGCTGATGTATTGTTGTATGTTGACAGAAACCAAACAATGGCAAGCTTTGACGGAAATTACCTATAACAGGAAGTTGATACTTTTATTTACTCGCTTTATTACTTAATTATAATAAGTTAAAACACATACACAAGATAATAGGCTACGTAAGATAGGTGTTTAGTAAATAAAACAATATTTGTAAAAGCTTTATAAAATGAGAAATACGTATGTAAATTTATTTAATGTTTTAATTATTAAAAGTAAATCAGTGGCGTCGCTGGGGGGCGGGGGGCGGGCCGCCCCGGGTGACACCCTTAGGGGGGTGACACCAAAGTCAAAGGATAAATTTTTACTGTGTTACATTTTATGTCAGAAAAAATAGACACATTTTTTTATATAAAAAGAAATTAAGAAACAATAAAATACGTTAAACGCCTAAACTTTTTATTGACATCATAAACGAATCCCACTCCCTCTTTTCATTAGTTAACTTACAATAATAAAACCGTCCCGACAAACAAAAGAAAGTTTATTTGCAACACACGAAAAAAAAAAAAAAAAAAAGGAACAGCCGCACCAGAGAGATTTTAAAAAAAAAAACGGCAGTGTCTTCTGTCGTAAAGATTTTTTTTTTTTTAAACTGAGCTTTGAAGTATTGACATCATGGACGGATCCCACTTCCCTCCACGTCAGAGGGGTGGGGGCGAAGAATACGATCTTTCTTTTTTTTTAATGGGTTTTTTTGTTATTTTTAGAGGAAAATTATGAATTCTTTTTGAGTTAATATTTTCTTATTTATATTTTTAAAGGCGTGCAAGCATAGATATGCATGTTTATGTATAGGTAGTCCTCCGGTTCGTAGTTGCCATCCTTACCAATGTTCACTTCAAGCTGCACGGCCAAGCAGCTATCTGGCAGATTCCGCGCAGCAGTTTTGAGTTATCATGCCGCAAATTTCAATAGGGAAAAATTTAGAATTTCTGCGCCTTCGCCAGAAAAGTTGGTAACAATTATATCACTTATTCTACCTGGGACACAGTCGAAGCTTTTTTTTTTTTAATCCAATTATGAAAACAAGTTTAAATGTCCAGAATGTATCTTCCATTTCTAACATACAGCAAACAGACACTAACAACATAATTCAACTTATTCGTCTAAAGTTAATACAAGGAAAATATCAAACACTCCCTTAAAAAAATACTTGACATTGGTGACTAGCCTTGAAGCAGAACAAATACTTTAATATCACTCGCCGACAACTTACAAAAAAGACTTTGATGTCACGAACAAGCCGGTGTGATATTTTAATCAAAACAATTGGAGTTGTTTTTGGGGTGATAGTGTGTTGAAAGGAGGGCTTTGAAATGACAACTCAGTTTGCGCTGGACAACTTGAGAAGAATTTTTTTTAGACGACACGGAAAACATATGGTTTTCACGGCACTTTGCTTTACACGCATTGTTGCTCAAATTGTTGAGAAACATACAAGCAGGGGCGGATTAAGACTGCACGGTCGGGTAGACGGGCGGTGACACAATATAAGTCGGGCTGCCAGAAGTCTTGGATCTTATTTCACCCCCAAGATTCGATTTCTGACCAGTGGCGTCACTAGGGGGGTGTGGTGGTGACGGGCCGCCCCGGGTGACACCATCAGGGGGGTGACACCAGACTAAAATTCTATATATTCCCGTTATTTGGCACCGGAAAACTCGCCAGCGTCCCTTAAAAATGATTGTTAACAGCTAATATAAGACTGTAACTAAATATTAATAATGAAAAAAAAACGGAAACGAAGAAGTAACTGTTTGAAGTGTTCGCCGGTATGTTACAATTTAGTGTGAAAACAAAAACTTTTAATTCCACTGCTGGGAATCGAACCCGGTACCGCTTGATCCACAAGCCATTACTATCTCCACACGGCCAGTGGAGCTCGTCACAACGGAGAATTTTAAAAATATAAACAATAATTTAAACTATGTTCTCTAAGGGAGGCAACTATATCCAGTTGTAGAGATAATATTTATTAATTTATTTTATTTATTATATTTCCAAGGGTTCGTGCAAACATTTGTACACTTTAATTATAAAATATAAAAAAGTTTTAGGGCCCCCAAACCGTCGGGGGCCCGTAGCTTTAGCCCGTTCACCCCCCCTTAATCCGCCATACCATACAAGTACAGATTGAATACTGTGAAGAGATGGTCCGTTTGTATAATGACCCATAGTCATGGACAGTAAATATTTTTTCGTAGTGTCATGTGTCATTCATGAAGTAGTTGGATAATTTGCCAAATTAAGCAGGCTGTTACAAAGGAAAAAATCTAACGACCATGGAGGCATACCAGTTTGTATAATGAAGGATCAATAACCTCAGAGGCCATGAGCACCTTGGTGACAATTTTCATTGGTCTGTAGAGGCAGGGCCGGCTTTGGGCATAGGCTAACTAGGCAACCGCCTAGGGCCTCCGATTAGTCTCATTATTAGTGGGGGCCGGGGGCCTCACACAATAATATTTCCATATTTATTTGTTATTTTAAATTTTTCTATTACATTTTGGGCCACCAAATTCACTTCGCATAGGGCCTCAAATTCCCTAAAGCCGGCCCTGGTAGAGGCAGAGGTCGCCAAAATGTTTTCAGGCTGTAAGGGTGAAAACATAGTCCCATTCTCAAATTCGTTGAATGTCTGAGTTGGCACGTGGACTATCGTTTTCTTGAAATCGACTTGATGCTATGGCGTATATTGTTGTAAGCGTTAGTTGACACGTCAACATTTAATTTCTGACAAGACGAACTTGGTGCCCTAGTTTCTAAATAAAAAGCATTGTTTACAAGTTATGAAGACATTTTGCAGAAACTTATGGATCAGTATCGCAATTTAAATTTATGATTTATGCTGGCGGAAAAAATTAAAATGTGGGTTGATGCAGACTTTCGACAAGGTGATTCATCATTCAGTTTGACATGACTGAAGAATAGTTCAGTGACTTTGTCATTCTGTTGGATATTTGTGCCACATTTCTTGCATTGAGCACTGATTGCGAATGTGGATTTAGCCTAATGAATTCTATAAAAGTAAACTATAGAAATAGGTTGGAAGACTTACATTTAGACTTGCTTATGAGGATTAAATCTTGTCAGAATGATGAACATCGGATCAACCTTGACGAAGTCTATAAAATATGGATCTCGTTGAAAGACAGACTCCAGATCGCCCCAGAATAGATTAGCGGCTTATGGGTATGTTGGCATTTCGTTGATTTATGCATGATAAATACCGTTGAACAGATGAACAGAAATATACATTTATAATTCTTGTTTATTTTAATATAATCTAATATATTATTTGGATAAATAAATGTGTCACTTAATGTACATCGGTCCAATTGGTGCATGCATTTTTGTGAGATGTCAAAAATTTGAACACAAAAATGGTACTCTGTTAAACTTTGAACATGTGTTGTTGTTTTTTAAAATATTTAGCACAACAACCGGCAAACCTTAGAGGGAACATTGATCCCCACATAGCTGTTTATCTGTTATACAAACTTTTTTGTTCATGTGGTAAAGAAATAAAATACCGCCCTTGAAGGGAAGGAAAGTGCTGATTTACAGTGTTACAAGTTGACAAAAATTTAAAATTATGCATGTTCCCTTTATTTGCCACTGGAAGACAGGATGAGTTCTAGGGATTTGGGGCCATGGATAAATGACGTCACGTGCCTCGGGGGAGGGTGTCCCGCATCTGTGACGATGTGTGACAAGAGGGAGGAGTGTGTTTAAAAATGTAACGTTACATCAAAAACGTGCAACTTTAAAAAAAAAAAGTTCCACTGAAATATTTGATTGTATACTATTTATTTAATGACGTTTTCAATGGTTTCACGCGTGTTATGATATTAGAGTGCAGACTTACACTAAATACATATTTATTTGACAAAAAAATAACTTGCCACTTGATAATTTTTATTTAGAAAATACGGCT
>MUZC01001993.1:590498-600920 GCA_002072015.1 Radix auricularia | reverse complement strand
ATCTGTCATTAACAGCTCAGTCTGTCATTAACAACCCAGTCTGTCATTAACAGCTCAGTCTGTCATTAACAACTCAGTCTGTCATTAACAGCTCAGTCTGTCAACAATACTCTGTCTGTCATCAACAGCTCAGTCTGTCATTAACAGCTCAGTCTGTCATTAACAACCCAGTCTGTCATTAACAGCTCAGTCTGTCAACAATACTCTGTCTGTCATCAACAGCTCAGTCGGTCATTAATAATTCAGTGTGTTATCAAAACAATGCATGACCTGATTTAACAACTGTTTTCCTATGTCCTCAGCTCAACTCGTCCGTTAGTGAAAGTTTCCTTGGATGGGTTGTCTCAGCTTACAGCCTGGGCCAGCTGGCGGCCTCACCTGTTTTTGGGGGTTGGGCCAATCTTCGAAGCTCCAGCCGTGAACCCCTGACCGTCAGCTTGTTTTTGACAACGTTCTCCAACTTGTTTTACATGTACCTCCAGACCATGCCGTCCCACAAAGACTACTACATGATACTGGCCAGAGGACTGATCGGTTTCAGTGCAGGTATGAAGGCTTGGTGTGTGTCCACCCAGTGTTTTGGAACAGGAAACTAAAAAAAAAAAATTATTAAGGGCATTCTCTTGAAAGAAAACAAAAATTGCTGCATAATTGTGTTGCATGAATGAAAGCTCATTGACATGCTCATCACAAATCAACATCAATCTGCTTATTTAAAAAACAAAAAAATTATTATATCTTTTCCTAAGCAACTCTTACTAAGCCATCATGTTCTGTAATAAAACAGCGTTATCACATTCAACAGGCAATGTCGCTGTGGTGAGGTCCTATGTCTCTGGAGCAACCACAGTAAAGGAAAGAACAAACAGCATGGCGAACCTGAGCATATTTCAAGCCATGGGTTTCATTCTAGGACCAGGTGAGGTTCATGAGTCTAAAAACTAGATGATTTATTAACAGCTTGTTCAAACTTAATGGTTAATTCCATAGTGCATACTGAAGGGGGAGGATGCTGGTTTGGATGTTTGTTTTATATATGTGAATTGGGCCTGGCAGATGCTCTGTCCATCCACAAATTCTGATATAATATTCATTGTAATTTTAGACTATAGATAAATACCATCATGCTTTAAAATAGTTTGCAATGTTTTGTAGGAACTAAAGTATTATTAGAGTATCAATGTTTTATCTTTTCACTTGTTAACTTGTAAACTCTAGAAATATTTAGTTCACTTGCACACTTTTTAAAATGTGAAAAAGCATTTATGATGATTCTTGGCAACTGGATGTGTTACACCCATATACCTTAACATGTTACGGTGACCTGTACATTCAGTTTGGATAGTAGTTACTAAATTTTGTTTAGTCTTAGCACCCTTGCCAATTTTGTCTTTCCTAGTGCCATAAATGCTAACTCGTGAGCTTCCAAATTTTTGAAAAAAATCAAACAATTGTTTGGGGCACAAAAAAAAAAGAGACACATTTGTATTTAAATATAATAACTGTTATCTAACAGCTGCAAACAATCAACACTCTCAAGTGAGTAACTTTTATTTATTTTATGTATTTGATGCCCTCTATACATTAAAATAATTTCCTGTTGCATGCCACTCATAGATAATTTGGGTATCCCTTGACTTGGCGAGGTACAGGAGATTTTAAACTTTAATTCTCTGTCTGTCATATGGAATAGTCAGCAAAGTCTAAGACTCTTATAGGTCCTCCCAGAAATTCTACTAGCACTCTCCCACCACAAACCCAAGCTAAGAGATAGAAACTCTTGGTTTCCACGTCAACCTCCCCCCCCCCCTAAAACCTGAGTAGTCAGTCTATCATCTATATATGAAGCTCATGGTCAAATTTTGTTATCTCCCCAAGTTATTCAGGCTGCCCTTGTGCCAGTGGGGTACCCTGGCCCCGTAGAAAACCTTGGTTTCCACTTCAACATGTACACAGCTCCAGCTTTCTTGGCGTCTGTGGTCGCTGTCATCAATCTCTTGCTGCTGATCTTTGTTTTCAAAGAGCACAGGGTTTATGATGATGATATGATGGGCAATGTGCAAGCCAAGGATACGGATGTTGAGGATGATAATAGTGGTAGGTAATGATTGTCGATATATATATATAAATGGTACCCAGAAATAATTTCATATTATTTATTTGCACTTTTCATTTTCGTGTATTTCACATGGGGTTGCGTAACGGGAACCCCACACCATTTTAGTTTTTACTGTCTGTTATTATAAAGAATTTCTTAAGTAGTTACCAAATTAAATAATTGTGGATGACACATGTTGTTTGTCTCTCCCAAAAAGATTTAAGATGCTCCAACAACTTTTATACATCTGATGTTTAATTTAAATTTACAGTGCTCAAGAACTCCATGGAAACGTATGATTACAAACCTGATTACGTGGCTGTCATCTCATCTATATTTCTCTTCTTTGTAGTTCTTTTCATCTTCACAGTGTTTGAAACGTGAGTCTACCATTGCTCCCAAATATTTTCTAAAATTTTATGTATCCCATGATCATAAGAAATTATAAGTTAAAGACTAGTCATTATTTGTTTTGGTTTAATGTTGTTGTCAGGGTTCTGTGAGATGGTATTTCATTACCAACAATTTATCTCTATCAACACAGCATTGGCACACCACTAACAATGCACATGTATGCTTGGAACAAATCAAAAGCAACTTTATACCAAGGAATCACACTGGGAGTTGCTGGCTTTCTGTCCATCATTGTCTTCTTAGTGGCTAAACAACTGGCTAAAAGGTTTGTGAAAATTACATAGAATCTGTAATTAAAATATATAGATAGTTTTATTGGTTGAGTTATACATTCTAACAAACCAAAAACTTTTATAATAAATTAACATAATTCTTTTTCATTAAACAAATTTTATGACTATAACCTGGAGTAGGGGTCTCCAAACTACGGCCCGTGAGGCCCTCTCATCTGGCCCCTAGAGACCATTTAATCTATTTTTAAAAAAAGATACTATTTTTACCTGTTGTTTACCAAAAAACTAAGTAGTTGGTGGTTAGAAGTTCGCCCCCAACTGCTGTTTCACAGCTAATGCACCCTTCGGCAGAAAAGTTTCGAGACCCCTGACCTAGAGGAAGGTTGAATTGAATAGCAATTTCAAACTGCAACAGATTTACTTATATTTGAATTACTGTGCTCAAGTTTGTAAGCTTGATAACTGTTTCAGTTTTAAGCTTTAAAATTTTTAAATAGCTGAGAGTTTCCATATTTTTAACATCAGTTTTTATTTTGGTCTTGGTTTTTGTAATTGTTGAAAGAAAAGTAATCATCAGATTGACTTAAAGTTTCTTTGTACTTATATCTGTCTCAGATACAATGAAAGATACTTGTTGCTGATTGGTTTCATATTTTGTCTATGTGGATATTTTGTTTATATTCCATGGGGACACAATCTGCCACCTAGAGGACTAGCACGTGAGTTTCTTCATCTTTTCTATTTAACATTAGCCATTTTTTAAAACTTAATTTTAAAATCATTATCACATTTTAAGTTATTAGGAATAAAGACTCCAGGAAATTTGCATGTAATAAATTCCTTTTAAAATTATTTCAAGGAATTGAGTTCAATCTGAAGTTTATTTAAAATGAAATAATAATGAAAAACTTCTTAATATGAGTTTTTATTATTTTAAAGTTGCAATTTTTTAAAATTTTATTCTCACTGGCATCTTTTCTCTTCAAATAAATTTTGAAAATAAATATAAAAAATCTCTTATTTATCAAATTTAATGGTGAACTTCAGTTTTTTAAAAAAAATTCAAGAAAATTATTTTCTTGCAAAAAATGTTCATGTACTTGATAAATTCAAAGGAATTTTAAAGGAATTTTCTGATCAACCTGGAACTTTTTTATAACTTTGTTATAAAGGAGGTTTTGAAAGGTTCTTATATGATACTTTTTCTAATAAGTATCATTTATTTCTCTCCCAGCAATATCCCCCCAAAATAAATCCAGTGTTGCCGTCTATCAGGGAATATACAGCATCCCATACCACCTGTTGTATGAAGTGGGGGACAGTGATACAGCACAAGAACACTTGCCTGAAATAAACTCTACTTTAGTCCATCACTTGACTAAACTTCCTGATCCATATTTAAGTGGTGAGATTGAGAAAAGCTCAATAACACCCATGACAGTTGTCACAGCCATTGTCACCAACACCACCTACACCCCTGAGGGATGCCCTTGGAACTACGCATGGTGTGACTACGTTCCTGTTATACACATTGCTCAGTTTTTTGGTGCTACAATACTCATCAGCATCGGCTATCCCATGTGTAACATGCTGAGTTACACCATTTATTCCAAAGTACTGGGACCAAAGCCTCAGGTAGGGTCATACTCTACAATTTTCATTTAACTCTTAATGTGCCAAAGCGCGATGATCCGCGGTTTACCGTTTTTTACCAAAGCGCTACAATGCGCGACTCGATAGAACTCTCTTTAGAAAGAAATTACAGAAAATAAAAACTCTTCAATGGCGGCTGTTTCCCTCGCTAGCGTTATCGCTAGATTCGCGAAGTTTTTTTTGAAGTTTTTACGTTTTTTTTTTTCAAAGATGCGATTCTGCTGTACTTTATTACTAAAGTAATAGTACTTAACTACAGGTAAAAATAGTTTTAAACTCAAAACAGTCTTTCGGATACATAAAATAACCATTCTTATCCTAAAAGATGACGTCAGTATAACAGTAATAATATAAATGGATTTTACGCAATTTTTTAAATTTCATAACCGGTTGATCGCAATTCGGGAAATTCTTAGGGCACTGAGGGGAAAGTTTTCCGAAAACCTTATGGCACATTAAGAGTTAAATAACATTCTGCTGAAAGATTTTTTTTATATTTCTAAAAGTTAGAGACATTTTTAACATTTTGTTTTTGTTATCTCAAAATAATTATGCACAAGAATTTGTTTTAAAATTATATATAGCCCTCCTACGTGGTGGTGCTGTAGTCAATCTTAACCCTGGCTTGCTCAAAAAAATTCTTCCTATAAGACCAACCATGGGCACTACAGCACATGTAGGACCCTAACCTGTCGTGTCACAAACATCCATTCAGACCCATTCCATGATTTGACTCAACAGCTGCAGGTCCTTCTCCACCGCATCCATCCATCTAATTATTAGTCCACTTGTTAACCTTCTTTCTGCCCCCTGGCTTCTGTCTAAATACTATCTTTGCCTCTCTACAAACTAGAAATCACTCTAGGGGGTCGACCCTTTGCAGTTTGACTTTTTAAATCTTTCCCATTAATTGTTTTCTGCTTTTCTAGTAAGGACCAAGTTTCCCTTGCATCAAATTCTACTGATCTTAATTAATATGGTGACATATTAGATGCTTTTTTATAATAAGAAAATTATGTATATTAGTTTAAACAAATATGCCTTACACTTTCAGAGTGAGATGGGGGTCATAAATTTATAAATTATTTATTTCCCAAAATTAAAATGATGTAAACTTAAATACAAATGAGTTTTTCTGTGCATCACTTATTTAAATGATTTGACTTGTACAAGAAATATTGTTTTTCTTCTTTGGAGAACTATTTTTAATAGTCTGAAACTCTGACACCAAAACTTTTCAGCCCTTGTTATTTAAATTTTTTTTAGGGTCTGTGGATGGGTTGGCTTACTGCATCAGGCAGTTTGGCTCGTACTGTCGGCCCTGTGTATGTCTCCCAAGTTTACGACTCCTTCGGACCTCAAGTGACATTTGGCAGCTGTTGTGGCTTCATTGTTGTGACTATTGTCTTCTATTTAATCGTTTTTCGCAGGCTTGTGCCATTTTCTTTTAAGGAAGTTTCCTTGACTCGATTTGGGGGCAGCATTACTCAGAGATGACCTCAAAGTTTCACGTCAACGTTATTATTTATTACAAGATGCAAACTAACCTTTATTCATGGAAGTGGTAGAACACTTTTGAATTCTTAGAATCAGAAGCCTTTATTATAATCATATTCATGTGTAAACAAACTATTTATTTTAAGTTCTGATAATGGCTGGTAAGTCATTGTTTCCTAGGCATAATATATCAAATAATGGATACTAAGATTTTGTATACCTTTGTATAGTTATGTTGGCCACTTCAATATTTTTGAATTTCTCTTTGTAAAGGTTGCAGGGGGTCTACTTAGTGTTTACAATTATGATGTACTAATCATTGGCCAGTTTGATGGAGCCACATAAATACTCAACAAATAAAACTTTTGTAACAATAATGTTGATAAAATAAATTATTTCATATTAATTTTAGTACTGAACATTGCAGCAAAGTTTAATCAAATGAATTTTTCCAAAGAAAGCATAAACATCACCAAAAATGTACCGCCATCACACAAGAGCAATGCAGCAGCTCTATTGTAAACAAATTCTTGTGGCACTGGTGGTACTTAAGAAACAAATCCCCCCCCCTTTTTTTTTCTGCAGTGATAAATCTATGAAGAGATTAACAATGACAGTGCTGTGATGTTTGTAAAAATAGTAAATTTAACCAGTTCTGAGGTTCATCAAATTATCTCTTGCAAGATTTAGGCAAGTTGCTTACTCTTTGGTGTATTTTCATTAGCCGCTTACAACACATGCTCACTACACATGAACCTAATTGAACCACCACTATGTTGGGATGTGCTTCTTTAACTTATTTCCCTCTTGTATTTGTAGTGTTAAAAGCATCAATGTTCCCTTGGACAAAATGTGGGTGAGACTGCAATGTTCCCTTTAAGGTTTGTTGGTCCATGTGCAAAGAAAAAAAAATCTTGTGTGCGAAGTTGCTCAGCAACCATTTTCTGTGCAATAGTTTACAAAATTTGCTGCGCTGTAGCTCTTAACTGCTGCGCTACGGCAGTCAGATATCTGAATGGCAGTGTAGAGGGAACATTGAAAGGCATTAACAAATTCTCTTTTATTATAAACCTCTTATCTGAGCAATGCTTTTCATTTCATTCTACCTCTATACTCAGTGTTGACATCTCATTTCATCAGGGATCTTCTCTGGCCATTTTATTTTTTATCATCTTCCACAACCCGATCAGTTGATAAAAACCTGAGATTGATTTTTCATTTTTCTTAGTTGAATTATTTTACTTCATTCAACCATGAAGATTTATAAAGGATAAATTTCACAATTGTAACATAAACGCAGAGCTCAGATTTCCTGATTTGATCAATGCAAGCATTTCATTTGTAAATTCTTTCATTATAATTTTCATAATAACTGATGTATATGTATCATTTATTTGTTGGTGAAATTTGTGATAAAGTGCCTTTTTTATTCAACATGATTAAAATTTAATGACTAAGCCATTAATTTCAAATAGAGTTTTTTAAAATTTAGTTTTGGTCAATTTGTAAGAAGCTGAATATTCAATCATTTATATTATATGGGAAATTGCCTCTGAAAGAAATTTTGAAATAATAATTTTTTGTAAATGAATTGAGCAATTGACTTTTTTGTGAACGCCATTATTGTTTTCTTAATTTATCCAATGGACTGATATTAATTATACTATGAAATATATTATTATTTTATTTTCAGTAAAAAAGGACTGTACTATAGTTAAAAAGGAATTTTCTTAAGTTAAAAAGGACTGTACTATAGCTAAAAAAGACTGTAATAAAGTTTAAAAAAGTACTTTACTGTAGTAAAAAGAAGGTCTGTACTATAGATAAAGGACTGTACTATAGTTAAAAAGGACTGTAATAAAGTTAAAAAGAACTGTACTATAGTAAAAAAAAATTGACTGTACTAACGTTAAAAAGGACTGTACTTTTGCTAAAAAAGACTGTACTATAGTAAAAAAGGACTGTACTATAGTAAAAATAAAAAAAAGTCTGTAAAAAGGACTGTAATATAGTTAAAAAGGACTGTACCAAAGTTAAAAAGGATTGCACTATAGTAAAAAAGGACTATAGTAATAAAAAAAAAGGACTTTACTATAGTAAAAATAAAGGACTGTACTATAGTTAAAAAAGGTCATTACTTTAGTTAAAAAGGACTGTACTCTCCCATTTCAAAAGTTGTTACGTGAAGGTGACTTCTAAGATAAAAGAAGAATTAAAAATGTGATGGGGGTCAAAAGGCAACAATATTTATAAAACATTTGTCTGCTCTAATGATATTAAACTTTAATTGAATGTATTTTGACTGTGCCAAATGAAAATGATATATTAATGTATAGTGTCAGTTTCAAATAAAGACATGAAAGTAGCATTTCAATTCCATGTGCTACATTCCTGTTCTCAATAAAAAAAAAATATATTATTTATCAAAAAGTCTTTCATGTTGTGTACATTGAGACATTTATGTATTAATAAGAAGCCTGTGAAACTGCTTGTAACTTGATATTCCTAAAATTATGCTAAACATTTTATTTTTTAATGTGATTGATTCTACTACTACCAGAGCAAGAATAAAGGGAATAGATGCATAGCTGCAGAATGAGTGAATTGGTCTTTTTGATGAAATAGTTTTAAGAGAGAAAGGTTTTGTACATTATCTAATGAAAGCATTACTTGACTCACTATTCTTACCTTGTACTTGGAATCAATAAATAAAACTTTGAAACTTGTTTTAGATTGCAATTTATTTTTTATAAGAATATGATTGATGGTATATTGATATTATAATCCATTTTTGTAAATAAAACTTTCAAAGATATAAATGAGAACAGTCTTGAGCTTTTATTGTTACATATTAAAATTTAAAACCTGCTTGCCTCAGCTTAGATATTTTAAGATAAAATGGGATTATCTTACATACAGCCAGCGTAATTAAAATGTGTTTGATTACCACAGCCAATTAATTGATAGCCATTCTTGGGACTTTAAAAATATCTGATGAAACGCCCACAAATCATTTTAGATTACTTTGATTCTCTTGCTAGTTGGGATCACCACCACACAGGATTCTATAGCAATGTTATGTCTGCCAGTTGGGATCATCAACACACAGATTTCTATAGCAATGTTCTGTCTGCCAGTTAGAATCACCAACACACAGATTACTATAGCAATGATGTCTGCCAGTTAGGATCACCAACACACAGATTTCTATAGCAATGTTCTGTCTGCCAGTTAGGATCACCATCACACAGATTTCAATAGCAATGCAGTCTGCCAGTTAGGATCACCATCACACAGATTTCTATAGCAATGTTCTGTCTGCCAGTTAGGATCACCAACACACAGATTTCTATAGCAATGTTCTGTCTGCCAGTTAGGATCACCAACACACAGATTTCTATATCAATGTTCTGTCTGCCAGTTGGGATCACCAACACACAGATTTCTATAGCAATGCTGTCTGCCAGTTAGGATCACCATCACACAGATTTCAATAGCAATGCTATCTGCCAGTTAGGATCACCATCACACAGATTTCTATAGCAATGATGTCTGCCAGTTAGGATCATCAACACACAGATTTCTATAACAATGTTCTGTCTGCCAGTTGGGATCACCAACACACAGATTTCTATAGCAATGTTATGTTATCCAGTGTCGTCTGATGTTGACATCAAAGCATGTGTAATGTATCCGCCGCTCCATTTGGTTCTCTTACGACAGGAGTCGGCGAACTTTTTTGCCCATTATCCCACAATATTCGAGTTTATTTGTGCGTCACATCCCCCTCCCTAAGCTCGGGGCCCTACCCACATTCCTACAAGAGTGAAAAGTTATGATAATTTTGGATATTTTACTAATGTCATATATTGCCAGTCTTCAACTAGCAGGAATCACTTTTTTGCGACGTACAGGATGACATCCAACTCTCCTGTACAAATTTTGGGTCCATACAGTACTCGCCTCATTCCTCTTCCAGGGCATACCTAATAATTTTTTTTTGAAAACATTAGATTTGATATCAATGTGGAATTTTTAGATCAAATGCCTTTGACGTGCATATACTGAGAAGGAAAACTGTCACTATAAGATCACAATCAATTTGAGGAATCGTCCTCTATCTTTGTATTCTATCCACAATGAAATGATCCTTGAATTCCTTGTAATATCAATAGGGACACTCGCGAGCTTGAAGGTTAAACGAATCAAAGCCAAATTCATACCTTATCTTATAGGGCTTTAGGTTTAGGCCATGTAGGGGCTCATTTCACTATCACGTAAGTTCAGGGAAAATCAAGTCAAAACGGGAAAAGAATGCACCGGTACTTTGGTGAAAAAGATAAATTCCTGCCGGTCGTCAAATACGAAGAAGTTTGAGAAGCACTCTCCCTTTATTTAATGTCGTTTTACGATGCTACAATGGAGACCTTCTTTAAAAAATACTTAAATGACAAAATAAGTGTTTTAAAACATACTTATTTTAAAATGGAAAAAGATGGTTTTATTGTTTGATGTGGGGGGGGGGGT
>MUZC01001993.1:514269-590476 GCA_002072015.1 Radix auricularia | reverse complement strand
TAATTAAAAAAAAATTAAGGGAGGGGGGTCAAAGTTCTGTGACGTATTTTTGGAGGGGGGGCCTAACTTTTTGTGACGGCGAGGGGGAAGGGGGTGAAAAATTGGCCAAAATTGCGTGACGTCATTTATGGACGGCCCCATACGCGTCTTTCAAATCACTTTAATGTCATTTAAGTATGAGGCCGTCCATTAATGACGTCATGTACCTAGAGTCTAGAGGGAAGGTGGTCCCCACATGTGTGACGAGGGAGGGGGTGGAGTTTAAGAATTGTGACGTCACTTCTAAACACGCTACTTTAAATCAAAGTTCCACTGAAATATTTGATTTCTTACTACTGTATTTAATTTATGACGTGTTACATGGATTCACGCGTGTTACGATATTAGAGTGCAGCCTCACATTAAATGCATACTAAAATGACAATAAAGTGATTTGAAACATGCTCATTTTCAATTAGAAAATACTGCTTTTTTGGTAGGGGGGGTCCCCACAGATTTTTGAAGTCATATTGGAAGGAGGGGGTCTAAGTTTTTGTGACGAATTGTGACAAGGGAGTTGTTGTTAAGTCTTCTCGTCCATGAGGAACATCCACCGATCATCATCTGCGTCTGCACTTCCTCCTAGGACATAGGCCACCTACAAGTGACATCCAGGTATCTCTATCCTGGGCCAGTTTCTCCAGAATCTTCCATTCGTGGTCAATTCTTTTGATGTCTGCCTCCAAATCTCGGCGCCAAGTGTTTCTTGGACGGCCTCTTTTCGTTAACCCTGTGGGTTCCATTTCAGGGCTTGCCTTGTTGTATTAGAAGCAGGTTTTCTTAGTGTATAACTATGACTGATCCACCTCCACCGCTTTTGAAGAATCTCTTCCTCAATGGGCTTCTGTTTTGTCCGCTGCCACAGTTCCTGGTTGCTGATTTTGTCCGGCCAGTGAATTCTGAGAATCCTTCTAGGACAATTGTTGATGAAGGACTGGATTCTGGTCAGGTTTACAGCACAGGTTTCACCATAGCGTTGAAAATCCTTACTTTTAACTTGGTTGACAAGGAAACTAGTATAATCTTAATAAAAATCCTAGGCCGCATGTCTAACATTTCGTCCAGCAAATCGTCACATTTAAGCACCCGAGTGGAATGCGTGTTCAGCTGGCGTACCGATGTTTAGGGGTTCGAATCCATGTGAAGGCATGGATTTGTTCCCGGGTGTTGCGTTCTGGGTTCTGGATATAATCTTATTAAGACAGACTCTTGTCAAATACAATATGTTCTTTATTGTGGTAGAAATACATGTATAACAAGTCCTTCACTATCTGCATTACACTGAAGTCAATACAGCCATCCAGACATCCAATTATAGGCATACAGGCTCTGGTGGTCACAATGTTCGAGCAACCTCGATAAAACAATGTCTCACAAACACAGCCATGGCCTAACGTCCAACGCACACACTATCTCTGACCTCCACTCGACTCTCTGACGTTTACTCGACTCCTTGACGTTTACTCGACTCTCTGACGTTTACTCGACTCCTTCACACTACACAGTCCCACACTATTTATAGCCCTTGCGCGAACTCTTCAAGTCCTGGCGTGACATTCAAATGTCCGTCAACTGAACACAATTCATAACATTTTCACAACTCACAATAAACTCAGTGACAGTGATTCTCATACCTTGACACCGGGGCCTAGGACGTCACTGAGTCCACCCAGCTCCAAATGGATACTTAACAAAAGTTAGGGAAATAGCGTAGCTAGAGGGGGGCGGTGGGGCGGTCCGCCCCGGGTGTCACTCATTCATAGGGCGGCATTTGTGGGCATTTAAAAAGTAAAGCCATTTCCAAAAACCGCCCTTTTTATTTTGAAGGGAGAAAACCAAGGTGAAATAAACATATTTTAATGTTTAGGCTTAACTAAAGAATTCATGCAACATTTGTTTTATTACATAGTGGTTGTTATAACTAACACAAACCCGTTCAAAAGTTTAAAATCGATTTAAAAAAATGTAACGATTGGTTTGGAACATTAAGCTGTATACGTCACAGATGGCGCTTTTTTAAGAAAACTGCACAAAAAACAACAACACATCACCGTTGGAATTTCGACATGCGCAGAATGATGCGCTAACAAGTACCTACATGACACTGTGGTTCAAATATTGTGTTTATTTGCAAGTAGTAATTTATATTACTGTTTCAGTTGTCATAAAATTATTGTAAGGTAACTTTTTAAAAATTATAATATTTTGTTTTGTTTTCATTTCATTACAATAAATTACATACATCTTATGTTTTTCATTAAAGTACGGGTATTCATTAAAAATGAACGCTTATTCATTTTTCCGTTAATAAACACCACAATAACATAAATAATTTCTAAAAAGACATACTAAAAAATTTAATTTGTCCTGGAAAAATTGACATCTGAAATAACAATTAAAACGAGTTCAGATTGTGGAATTTATCTCAGTTCAATGCAATCTTTTCCTTGTTTATGGTAGCTGATGTATTGAGTATACCGTATTGTCATTTATGTAGTTAATATGCTATGAATGTTTCTTTTTATTTATATATGTATTGTTGTTTCCATGTAAAGCGCTGTGAGCCTGGCTCCTTGCTGGGATACAGCGCTATAAATCATCATTTTATTATTATTATTATCTCAATTTATGGGAACCAGTCTTCTTTAAAATAATTCAAACCCAATTCATGGAACAAAGATTGTGCTAATACAGAACTCTGTTATAGAGAGTTGGAGATATCAACTGAACGCCGTACACAATACACAGGGCCGGTTTTAGCGATTGCGGGGCCCGATGCTGCTTAGAATGCGAAAAGGATTGCGCGGGCCCCTGTTTTGGTAGGGATAACGTATTAATAAGGATAATAAGTAAAAATTAACATAGGTGGGGCATTTGAAAGCGCGGGACCCACTGCGACCGCAAAGGTTGCAGTAGCCTAACACCAGCCCTGGCTGTACCTTCACTACAAGAAGAGGCATTTGGTTAGTAAAACGAGGGGGGGGGGATTGCCCCAGTGATCCATTAAAATATATTCAACAGTATATTGGAATTTTTTTACCCAAGATTATAATTTTGCTAAGAATTTTTTCAACAATTGCTATCAGTGTATCTAGTTGTGAAAGGAGCTTCTTTAAAATGAAGTTGAAAAAAAAAATATTCGCTACACAATAACTTCAATACGTGATTTAAGACTCTTAAGACTACAAAATGTTGCAATATTGTCCGTAGAACAAGAAAGTACAAATAAGTTAAATTTTGAATACATAATACACGATTTTTCTGCTATGAAAGTTAGGTAAGTAAGTAAATGTATAATTTTTTTTAAAATGTTTACATACTGATGTATAATTTTTTTAAAAATCATATATTTATATAAAAAAATAAATAAAAGTACATGTATATTAATTGTTAATGTTTTTTGGGTGTACATTTGAAGTATGTTTTGTCTCATTTGGGGGGTGGGGGGACCTGCGACCCCAATTTCTTTCTTGTGGCTTTCAAAAAAATTATCTTAAATATTTATTAATGTGTATTTATAGGTGTATCATCTTATGCGGCCTCTTTTATTACTGCTTACATAAATAGAGCATACCATGGTAAAAATGTTCCCCACCTTTTACAATGTACTTTGTTTCAATTACATTTATTTATTCATGTTTATTAAATTTTTTTTTTAAAGCATCATATAATATACTTAAGGGGCAGACCATAAATGACGTCACGCGATTTCGGCTGATTTTGCACCCCCGCCTCTCGTCACACGTCGTCACGAAACAAAAACTTAGACCCCTTCCTGAATGTGACGTCACAAAGATTTCCCCCTACACACATAAAAGCCGTATTTTCTATTTTAAAATGAGCATGTTTCAAATAATTTTTTTTGGTCATTTAAATAAGTTTTTTCGTGTAACGCTGCACTCTAATAGTAGTAAAATCGTAACACGGGTAAGGCCACGTAAAACGTCATTAAATAAGTCGTCGGTAATCACATATTTAAGTGGAGCTTGTATTTAAAGTTGCACGGTTTGAATGACCTCCCCCCCCGGGGGGGGGGCCTCGGTGCGTGACGTCATTTATGGGCGGACCCTAAAAGGGCGGCATATTGGAGACCGCCCCGGGCGGCAAAAGCTCTAGCTAAGCCACTGTTTGTGTGTCCATGTAGTTTCACTTAGCAAACGAACATTTTGATATTTTTTTTCGCTATTACTTTCTCGGAAAAAAACTTTCATTGATTTAATTGTTCCTATTGTATTTCGTATAGCATTCACAAAATTAAAATCGTTCACGACAAGATTAAGTTTATGTGAACTGCAATGTACAAATGCAGCTTTTGGGTATTTTTTCTAATTATTGCTTGGATTCCTTCTTCTTTTCCATGTCATTTTGGAACCGCAGTATCCTCAGCCAACAAGCTTTGTCATATCTAATCCAAATTCTAATGAATTTTAATGATGGTGTTGGCTAAACCTTCAGCTGCTCTATCGACAATTGGAATATATCCCAGGAATTCTTCCATGACCAACATTTTCCCATTTTGTTCTTTAACAAATCTAACACCAAGTTACTTCTACTCAATGCCTGAAATGTCGTTTGTCTCGTTGGCAAGTGTAGAAAATGCAACTGAATTATTTCCTTCACGAACAATGTCTTCACGCTAGAGAGACCCACAAATTTTGAGTATAGTGATTTGCATGGTTGCCGAGATATACTTGGCACTACAAGAAACAATTGACAAATGATACCAAGAACTTCATCTCCAGATTGAACGAAACTCTAATAGGGCATACAAATTACCATCATTTAATTCTTTTCCACCAAGTGCTAAATCATACATGCCGAAAAATAGTATTGTAGAAATGATGTGATCCAGTTTGTTGAGAATTTCTTGACTTTGTCTTCTAAATGATGAGTCCAACTGCCCATCTATAGAAACTGTTTTGGTTTTCAATAATTCAACAAAATTGCTGGCAGTTGCATCTTCACGATAGCCTTTGTGTCTTGTGCTTTTCATGTGGCTACGTGGATCTTCGTTGAAATCTTTATATTTTTTGCGAGGTTTTATGACAAATGCCAACTAAATTCCTTGATTGATTGATTGATTTATTTTTTATTTTTTTTTGCGGAAACAACACATACGGTGAATAGTTTGATAACCGTGCATATCTAAAAACTAAAAACTCTTGTTTCCTTCACTGTTAGCTCTAAGCTCATACATTTTATTAAGCGTTTAGCAGTCACGAATCAGCTGCAATTTCAACTCATTTGAAAGGTCGCGTGTTCAGACATACCTGCCAATATCCAATTTAGAAAATGAATAAGTGTAATCGACAATCAAATAAGAAATACCTGCCTCAGCTGTGTCTGGCTGTTGACTTCTACTGATGTCCTCAATGCCAATGATAAGTCAGATGCTGCAGATGCCCCAAAATCGTCTAATAACAGTATTTCGAAATCCCGCGATTCACTACTTATCGTGTGTGTTTTTTTAAAGCCTGTAAATAATGTTCTATCCATCTTTGGCAATCCTGCAACTTCTACACGTATATTATTTCACAGATAAAATTAATTTTCTCATGAGAACTTACGTTTTTTATTTATTAAATGAATTAATATTTTAGCTATTAATATAACAGCGCTATTTTGTGAGTCTTATACTTAACTCAAATTTAATTGAAAATTAAACCTGTATGGCATTGTCTGTTATGGGCCGTCCATAATTGGCGTCACGTAATTTTGCCGAATTTTAGCCCACCCCTCCCCCTTGTCACTTTGTTACAAAAACTTAGATCCCCCCCCCCCACACACACACACAATATGACATCAAAAAGCTGTAACACCCCACCTTTAGGTGGTATTGTCTATTTGAAAATGAGCATGTTTCAAAACACTTTATTGTTATTTTAGTATGTATTTAGTGTAAGGCTACACTCTACAATCGCCACACGCGGTAATCCGTGCAAAACGTAATAAAATAAATAGTAAGAAATCGAATATCGAGTAGCGTGTTTTGACGCGACGTCACAATTCTTAAACTTCCCCATCCCCCTCGTCACATATCGTCACAAAGTTGGGGACCCCCTTCCCCATAGGTGCGTGGCGTCATTTTTGAAAGGTGCCTTAAATTTAAAAACATGATTTCTCCACCCACCCCCTGGAAAAATTCCCAGCGACGCCCATGGACAAATGTATACATAATCTTAGAGTAATTCTTATTGTTATGAAGTGGGATGCAAAAGTTATAGCTAAGATCATAACAATTACACAAAATTTGACGAAAACGTAATACAATAGCTTTAAGATTGTAAATTCTATTTTGTACTACTGTAAAATACAATTTTATGTAATAGTAATTAATCACTACACATTGAAGAAAAATTCGAATAAATTTTAATTACATAGCGAATGTTGAACGGTACTATAAATTTGACCAATCAACTATCGGTTTCCTCAGTTTTAAGTCGTTTCTATTTGTCAACAATCACTACTTCCGCCATAGACCACGCCCACATCACTTTCGTTTTTAATGCAGTTTGGCATTCCCATTTATGCACATGAAAATGCCCTGTGTTAAAACCAGTAAACCAGATTAACTCCCAATTTAAAGGATGTTTTACCACACTATTTTAATTATTTAAAAAGCTTTGTTCACCAATAATATCAGGGTCCCATTTATAATAGAAGTATTCAAACTTCGACGCGTTTAACCCAAATCGGACGGAAGGGCAATACTTCAATAATATTAATAAAATAAAATTAACTAACAACTCATAAATTAACTCTATGCAGCGACTATGTTAAAGAATTTTGGGAAAAGATTACATATAAAAAAAGTGGATGATTAAGAAGTATTAATAATCTAATTTATCTCATCGTCTCACAACCTTTTTCTAAATAACTTAGTAACTTGTATTCAATTTATAATTCAACATTGACTGCTTTAATGATTAGCTTACTCAACTAACTTAACTAATTACGTTTAACAAATTGTGATAATTGATACAGAAAACGACTGAGTGTTTGCGTCCCTTGCTACTGTGTGTTAAAATATGATTGACAAATACATTTTAAATTTAATTTTGCTTCACATTAAATTATTTAATTTAGATTAATGATTTACCACTCCGACAAATGTTAACTGCACAGGATTCAAGTTAATAGAAAGAACGCAGAATCAGCCTAGACAACTTGGATGGCAGTAGTATTGAAAAGGGTTTGTCAAATGCAATACCATTAAAACTTTTTACTGGGCTTTGTATTCAAATATATTATGTATTTAACCGTGAAATATTAAGCAATTATTGCTAGTAATAAGTAATCTTAGCTCTTGTATTGTAATGGCCTATTATGGAAGTTGCCAGATATTAAAACCCTTAGTTGTGGTTTCGTTAACGTGAGTTTAAATAATTTGTTATAAAAAGATCTTCGAAATAATGGTTAATTTTCGATTTAATATCTTATCTTTTACATATTGCCTTCTATACAGAAGATTATTACATCCTACGCTTATCTATGGTTTGTAAAGGAGTTTAAGGATTACAAAGCTTATTTCATAATTAAATAAACTCCTTAAAATTGTATCTCTACTATCGCAAATATTTATGTGATCATACCTAGCTAACATTTACACTGGATGACTGGATGTAATTTTAAAAAAGAATAAAATAATAAAATAAACCAAAACATGGTTCTTTGTGGTTGACTAGTACCAGCCATAGATGATGGATTGACGATACAAATCTAGTTGTATCTAAATAAATTGACCTTAATTGAGCGACACTTTAGTAACACTTGAGAACACTCTAATACAAATCCTCCTTATTCCAGCTTAACATTGAGCGTTCAGGAAATGGCCTTAAAAAAAAAATCAAAATTTAAAAAGCAACAACAAAAAACTGGAAAACCAACACGGGTATTAATTACATTCAAAACTCTAATAAAAATACAATTCTGCATAATCTTAATTGTAGGATGCAATAATCTTCGGTACAGAAGGAGCGTCTGTAGGCCTAACTGTAGGTATAGTATAATACACAACTTTTTTTTTTTTTTTAAAAGCGGGAAGTCATTTATGATTGACTTTGTTACAATTCATTTTCATGCGGAATTTGAGGCGAGGCGGGTGCTGGTTTAAAGATGAAGTTTGAAGTGAAAGCTATAAAACATGATAATGATTTAACTATGATAAAGCTATGAAAAAGGGATTCATCCGTTTCATATACACGATTATTTTATTTTTGTTGGCCGGTTTCTTATAAGTTAAAATTATTAAGTAGGCTGTTAATGAAAACGTATTTCGCGTGGAAAAAATTCTCATAGACCAAAAATTTGCACTATCTGTGTTCCTTAATTGTCAATAGCTTGCTATGTTGTTACAGCAGGCATTTCTCGTATATATATCTGTTCATGTTAAGGCGCACATCCTACCAAGCGAATTTTAAGTTAGGACCACCCCCAACCTTCGTCGCTGCCCCCGCTCAGCTTACGGACATGTTTGCCATTATTTAACATATCTTATTTTTATAATCTAACTTTCAGAGTGAAAGATAAAACTATTTTATCAAGTGTTTTTGCTTCCTTCTTATTTTGATTTTAATGGCTTACGATCAATGTGTCGATGATTTTAAAATATAAAATACACAAACTAATTGTGCAATGAAAACAATAAATTTGGGCTTTTTTAAAATAAACTAACACGACAGTAGACGTTTTGGCTAAGGCTACAGCCATCGTCCGTACATTAACATGAAACACGTAGATCTACTTACTTAAGTAATATATTTAAATTCTTAAAACATATTATATCATAAAATATGTATGTAAAATATTCTACATGTCGACCATTTTGCGTGTTTGTGTGTATTGGTGTGGGAGTGGGAGTGATATTTTTTTATAACTGAATAAAGTAGTCAAGGACCACGCATAGGTAAAAAAAAAACTGGAGGTGAAATGGTAAAATTCACTTGACATGAATATGCCAAGCTCTGTGGCCTCATCTGCTATCAGTCAGAGGCGTCACTAGGGTTGGTGTCACCCGGGGCGGTAGCTCATGGTGTCACCCCCTCATGATTTAATCCATAGAACTCTTCCGTGTTTTCCAGTGCCAAATAACGGGAATATATAGAATTTTACAGTCTGGTGTCACCCCCCTGATGGTGTCACCCGGGGCGGCCCGCCCCCTCCGCACCCCCCTAGCGACGCCACTGCTATCAGTATAGTTTCCTGTTTCAGCTTCTGGCAACCCCGAATTTTCGTCATCGCCTCTGTCAAGGCAGTTGGGGAAGGGGGAGCAGGGATTAGCCCATTCATTGTTCGTCTTGAACATCTCCGAGAACCTGGAAACTCAACATCGCTCTTTCAGTGTCTCCACCATGCTGCTAACACCTGACGTGTATCCTGTAGTGGTTGGGGACAAAGTGAGGTGCCCGCAGCTGGCATGTCACAAATCGTTTGATGTTCCTCTGTTTTTACGAGTCCACTACTGAGTCAGCGTTGTCCAGAAGCGATCAGACGCAGACGTTTAAGTGTTTATACGAATTGTCCTTGGCATTGACTAATTTTCAGATTTAACCTTTCCATACTTTTTGGTTTGGTTATTTGTGAAAATTATTGTTTTAATTTTGTTTAGAGGCGTATCTTAGATTAAATAAATTAATTTTTAAAAAAAGAATGGAAAAAATGACCTTCAATGGAATTTTATTGCATTACGTTATGTTTGAAAAATTTAATATGTAATTATTAAAAAAGCAAGACTATGTATAAATTCTCATAAACCAAGGAATTCAAGGACAAGCGTAGGACATCATACAATATTGAAATTGAAAGAGCGTATGTTAACCCAGTCAAGTTATAAGTTATAGATAAGATAAGGCGTGTTTATATTTTAATTTTCCAAAGTCATTTAAATACCCCCCTCCCCCGAAAAAAATTTCTTTAAGATTTCTTATTAACTAAATTAATGAGCTTTAAGGCGTATTTATTCAAGATTTGGTGTGCTTTCAATGCCTTTTAACTATAGCTATAGGCTGTATACTGTACATAGAGTAGGTATTGTTTGGGCTTACACTTACATTTACTTTTATTTATGGGTCCTGCTAGGCTAATAATTAGTCTAAAATTATTACGCAAAATATAACAAGTGGATTTTGCCATTGCTTCCATAGTATAGTATAAATAATAATAAATAGTTTAATGCATTATTGTAGTTTTATAAATTCTTATTGATGAAGGAATTTCTGCCATGTTTTCCTTCAATCAACACTAAGAAGTCCTGGCCACAAAAATTGATACTAACAATGTCCTTACATTTTCCTGTTTCTTGTCGAGTTAACCATTTGCGGAGACTTCTTTTCTATAAATTATGGCACCAAAGCGTCGTAAATTATCACTAGAGGAGAACGAAAGTAGTCGGGATATTAAACGGTAAATATTTCAGCCTTACAATTAAAAAATAAACGTTTAAGGCAAAGGATTTTAAAAATGTGTAAAAAAATAATCGCTAACCTAACGCCATTTTCAATTTTATTTTGCATTGGGTTTGGGTTTACCGTGGCATAAAATGGGCTTCATTACGATTCTTTGTTGTTAATCAAAGGGAATAATTGTTTAAATCAGAAGCCTTGTGCAGCATTTTAAAAATCAAGCCTTCTTAGATATAATACAAATAATTAAAAAGTAATAGAGTAATAAGGAAAAGCTTTTAAGTCTAAAATCTTTTCTTGCAAGCAAAGTAGCAGCCATCTTAACTTTACTCTTAACTTAATTAGATTTACTTTTAAATTTTTAATTTAATATTAAGTTTATTAATTTTAAAGTATTTGGAAGAGTCTATTTGAAAAAATATAAGTTGCAGATTATGGTATTTATTTCAATTCAATGATTTTTTAGATTAGATTAGTTTACTTTAACTGAAACTGACTTAGTCTATTCCTTTTTAACTTTTTTTTTGGGTGTGTTTTGGGAAATTTGGGTTGGGCCAGTAGTTCCACTGAACTGTAGTCTACTATGATTAAAATATCCAGTAAGATTCTTACCAAGGTTTTTAAAGATTGCCAGTTTTTTAAAAACCTTTTAAGAGGAGAAAGCCTGATCAACCTGGTAGCAGGGTATATTTATATATCGAGTACTGCTATTTCTGACTTCATAGTCTTATAGTTATAGTTATAGTCTTTTTCTCCTACCGCCACCGCTTTAGTTAGTTCTTTTACGTGAAGACAGGCAACTCTGCGAATTTGAAGAAAAAAATACCGTTAGTCAAACCAAGGAAAAAAAAGTGAAAGTGAAATTTTAAAATAAATAAATATTATGCCATATTATCTTTTCAAGCGTCAATTAGCAGGCATGAAATTTCTATTGAATGTTCATGATTCATGGGCTTTTTAAGATTTGCTTGGACAAATTGAAGTTATGGTTAACTGGTCCAGATTAAACACAACTGGTCATGCTCTTAGGACCAGTTTACCGGCTAACCTATTTATACTATGACTATAGACTATAATAACAGTTAACAACCTTTATTCTTACCATTTTGAAAGTTCACCTGTTTATTGCATCATCACTCATCAGCATGGCTCCAGTTTTAAGTCAACTTTTTGCTTTCAGGCTGATATTGCTGAAAGAATTTAGTGCAGCAATTTAAAAAAAATAAATAGCTTTAGGCTTCCTGTTTTTCAAGTTAATTCATTTTAATTTTTGTGACTATAAAAATGAATACTGATACCAATTTGTAAAAAATTCCTAGTAAAATTTAATTTTATAGAATTCCTCATTCTTCCTCAGCCTAGATTGTATGACCAATGATACTGATAATAAGCAGAGTAATATGTGTTTGACTCAGGATAAGTGTGAAGATATTATTGATAAACAGATGTCTTCAAAGTCTGTAAATGAAACATATACAGAAAATAAAACAAAAGATGACAATCCTAAGCCAGTGAGAATTAGTGAAAGGCTAAGCATTAAGCGTAATCGGTTGGGCGAACCAGAGGAAACTGAAAATGTAAATCAACCCCCTGTGAAAGGCCAGACGCCCAAAAAGCCAAAGACTTGTAAGTTTTTTAAAACTTAATATTGAAATGGGAATATATTATGTTGATTTAAGCTTTTTCTTAAATAAGTTTTAAAATAGAAACATTTTAAAGATCAAGAAAACGTTGATTGCAATTAAATGTTATTAAAAGTGAAAATTTTATTCACATTCCAAAAATATAAATATGTTAGCATGCATGATGATACATCAAGAGAAACAACCATAAATTGTCTTGTCTCCTGATATCTCCCCTCAATAATTTAGACTATGAAGATTCTTTTCTATTTTTTTTTTCATCTTGGCATATATATGTTGTTTTATTTTAAGAAATGATAAACTTTCCAATATTCATTTTTATTTTTGATCATATTTAAAATTAAAATTTAATCCAAGGGCTAAAAAGATTTAGCTTCATATTTGTTAATGCTCAAAGCATTAGTCACAATCTGTCCTGGTAAACTGTTATGCCCAAAATAGCCATGATGTTAATGACATCTGTTAAGGCCAATATGTTTGTAGAATTTAGCTCCAGTCTTCTGGATCAATAAGTTATTATGGTAAATTACTAAATCAAAAGTTTATGTCTAATGGAAATAGAAAGCTACATTAAGTTTGAAAATACAAGCATATCCTTAATATCTTATGTTTTCTAATTTTTAAAAAGCCAAACAACAAAATAAGAGAACAAAGAAAAAAATACGAAGACCTTGGGCTCAGTGGAGTGTTCGTGACAAAAAATTGTTCTTTATTGGCTTAGGGGAGGTAAGAATACTCGGAAAATGCTGAACATATATTACTTTTGTTAAATGCAAAGCCATGTAATTTTTAAGCATTGTAAAGAGATAACTCAATATTAATACTATGTCACATATGTATTACAGTTTGGCAAGAATTTTGAAGCAATAAGTAATAAAATTTCTCATGCTGCTAAAATGAGGGGATTTCCTTTGAAAGATAAGATGCAAGTTCGATACTTCTATTACAGAATTTGGGCAAAGATTTCAAAGTTTGTGCATATGAAAGACAGTGGTAAAGTTTATTATAATTTCACTTGTTTAAAATGTTCTTTTAAGATATGGTTTGAGAACGTGTTTGCTATTTCTTACAATAAGGTAAAAAGAATATGATTAATTTAATTTTTAAAAAATTATTTGACAGAAATCTCCAATATCTTAGTAAAGATTATAATCAGATTTTAGCCAGTATTTAAAATATTTGGGATATTACAGTTCCCTGAAATTTAGATTGTTTTTTTTTTCAGGTGTAAAAATGAAAACACAAGAATTGTATGGACTTATTAATTATGGAGCTTTAAAAAAATATGTAAAAGGTGAAAAAAATATAGAGTTATTTATTGTTAATTTTACAATCATTTAAAATGTTTCAAGCTTTGTTCATATGGAGAAATTAAAGTATGTATGGACAAAATTAAAGGCAACCAATTTGGCTACCAATTTAGCTACCAACTGAAAGCACTACAGGCAACTTGAGAGTTGAAATTTTGAAAAACTTATAAATCAGTATTAAAAATAACTATTCTTTTATAATTTTTAAAATTTGGATTATTGAAAATTAGATTGCCATTATAACATTAAAATTTGGCATTGTTTTTTGATTTTCTTGAATTTACACTGCCATGTTCCCAGGATTAACTGCATCTTTAAAAAAAAAAACTGGAAGAAAGGTAGTTTTTTTTTCTTTTTAGAGTAGCCTTAAAATTTGAGACACTTTTGCTGAGCAGCTTGGTTCATAACTGCGTAATTTCATCAGTTTGAATATATTCACATGAGTAATTCTTGTGTTCTGAATTTTGCACAATTTTATATGTAATGCACAAAATTATAGATAAAATCTTTTTTGGATCTTGAAATGATCTATAATATAGACCCATAAATTTTCTTGTCCCCTAATTTGTTATATAACGCCATTTAAAGGCTGATTAAAACCAAAATAACCAAAGTAGTGCTGAAAGTTGTTGTAGTTTTTGTATCACCAACTTGCCACCTCTCAACTGGCACCTGTTAACTCAAGTATAATTCACATTCGTATTACTAACGTGGCCCCTCTATTATTTCTGTTAACTCAAGTATAATTCACTTTTTTTATAATTCCTGCATTGATTTTGAAGCCCAAAAGATTATATCGAAGTAAATGTATCAGTTAATTAAATGTATCAGTTAATAATTATTTTATTGTAAATGGTATGATATATTTTGTTCCCTTTTATTTTCATTATATGTTACAGAAACTGATCCTCAGTTTGAAAGATGCCTAAATGAATTAATTCTATATGGGTATGTAAACTTTGTTTTCATAAAAATCCAAATATAATTATTTAAGTGTATGATATGAAATTCATGAACTAAATATGTATGTTTATGAATTTTTATATATCTTCAATATCCATTTACATGTGTTATTTTGTGTAATTTTTAATGACATTAAAAGCAAAGAAATGATTGATGCTATTTGTTTAAATTACAGAGAAACATCATTTGTCTTTAGAGGGAGGAGGCAACGGTAAGATCTTCTGTTTAAACTAAAAACTCTTGAAACAAATATATTTTAAAATAGCTTTCTCTTTGTGGAATTCCAGAAATAAATCATGCTATTTACTTGCATTCTTGAAAATGTTTATTATCTTAGTTATTAGATATCTGAAATAGTATAGTCAAAAAGTATTGACTAATACTCTGGTCTTTAACAAGAAATAAAAAATTTCTCTGGTTTCAGTAGCACAGAGACTCAATTATCTAAGTTAAGAAGTAAATATTTTTACATAATTATCATGAAACATTAGGAATGTTCATATTAGTGAATTATCATGAAATCAGCTAGTTTGTTTTAAAATTAGATTTAAACAAAATAAAGGTTGTATAGACTCTTGTACTGATTGGCAATATTCCCTGCAGGGATCGTGCAGATCTCTCACAGATGCCGCACAGCAGTTCCGAATTATTGCACAGGAAATTTTGATGATAATATTATAGCTGATCTTGGGTAGTAAAATTTTGCAAAAAAAAAAAAAGGATGCTGTGCAACTTTGCATGCACACATGTTGTTTTTTGTTTTTTTTGTTGCACACATATCAATGAACGTTTGAGGGAACATTGCTAATTGGTACTTAAAACGGCACCATGAAAGAAGATGATGTCTGGCTGGGAAAAACTTGCAATGTATGTTTCTCTTGTTTGACTTGCTCTGGCATATCTAAAATACGAGAGCATAGAAATATTAAAACCTTCTAATTATATTTAGAGATGTGCATATATGACTGCTAACGCTGTGTCTGATAAATGAGCAAAACAGAATTTCCAGGAGGTATAAATTAATTGCTACTCTCATACTTAATTGTATGTTTTTTGTCAAATGACGGCAGTAGACTGGAAGCTCATTTTTCCCCAGTGTTTAGTAATTTATGACTTGTAAAATGCTTCCACTCTAAAACCGAAGCTGTGCAAAGTCAAAAGCCATAGTCTAGGACTGCAAAATTTAATGATAAATTAATTGATTAAAAGTTTTTAAAAAGTTTTTAAAAAAAAAAGATTAATCTACCCATCACTTACAAATTTATTGGAAGTCAAAAGGTAAAAAAAAAAGGGCAGCTGATGAATATAAAACAAATTTCCTGCCGATTATATGAGCATTTTGGTTTTAAATTATTCAGTGACAGGAATTTTCAAAATGTTGATAAAGTTTATTCTATCCATTGTAAGAAATCATACCATGCGTACCATGGTTCTTATTTATCAAACCAAGGAAAAATGCGTATTAAACTAATGGTGCCTGACTCAGAAAATGACAACAGCACTTCCCATGTTACAAATTGGAGATAAAATTTCCTGAATCTGTTGACCCTCTACAATGGTGGAAACTTAATGAATAATAATAATTGTAAATTGATAATTTATATAGTGTTGTATTCCAGTAAGGAACTGGGCTTACAGCGCTTTACATGAAGATAATAGCATACATATAAGTATTAAATACACATTCATATAAACAACTCAGAAATGGAAAGTTTGCAGGACCTGATGGCATCCCAGCAGAGGCACTGAAGGTGGACTTGGAAACCAGTGTGGAAATGCTACACCCTTTGTTTATGAAGATATGGGAAGAGGAACAAGTGCCTTCTGATGGGAAAGAGGGATACCTTATCAAGATCCCAAAGAAGGGAGATTTAAGCTCCTGCTCGAACTACAGAGGGATTACCCTACTGTCCATCCCAGGAAAAGTTTTCAACCGTGTATTGCTTAACAGGATGAAAAACGCGGTAGACCCTCTACTGCGGGACCAACAAGCTGGTTTTCGCACCAACAGATCCTGCACTGACCAAATAGCGACACTGCGTATCATTCTAGAGCAGTCACTAGAGTGGAACTCACCACTCTATATAAACTTTGTTGACTACGAAAAAGCCTTTGACAGTGTGGACAGGCAAACCATGTGGAGATTGCTAAGGCACTATGGCAGTGGTTCTTAACCTTTTTGGAAGTACCGAACCCCACCAGTTTCATATGCACATTCACCGAACCCTTCATTATTAGTAGTAATATAGATGCCTTGAGTCGGGTGCTGTCTTGACCTCCCTCCGCCGAACCCCGGCGACTGACTCACCGAACCCCTAGGGTTCGATCGAACCCACGTTAAGAACCACTGTACTATGGGGTGCCACAGAAGATTACGGATATAATCAGAAACATGTATGAAGGGATAAACTGCAGAATTGTCCATGGTCAGCAGGTGACAGATGCTTTCCAGGTGAAGACTGGTGTGAGACAAGGTTGCTTGCTGTCACCCTTTCTGTTTCTATTAGCCATTGACTGGGTGATGAAAACATCTACACAGCAGAAAAGGAATGGCATCCAATGGACCTTGTGGGATCAACTTGATGATCTAGACTTTGCTGATGACCTTGCCCTTCTTGCACATACCCAACAACAGATGCAGGAGAAAACAAACATTGTCGCAGCCACTTCTGCTAGCATAGGTCTCAACATACACAAAGGGAAGAGTAAAATCCTCAAGGTTAATGCCACCAGTACATCACCCATCATGCTTGAAGGAGAAGCCCTTNGATAAACAAGGTGGTACAGATGCCGACGTCAAAATAAGGATCGGAAAAGCAAGAGCAGCCTTCCAGCAACTCAAGAATGTTTGGGTCGCCAACAACTTAGGCAGCAAGTTAAAAGTAAGGATTTTTAACGCTATGGTGAAACCAGTGCTGCTATATGGAGCTGAGACATGGAGAACAACGGCTGTAAACCTGACCAGAATCCAGACCTTCATTAACAATTGTCTAAGGATTCTCAGAATTCACTGGCCGGACAAAATCAGCAACCAGGAACTGTGGCAGCGGACTAAACAGAAGCCCATTGAGGAAGAGATTCTTCAAAAGCGGTGGAGGTGGATCGGTCATACACTAAGGAAACCTCCTTCTAATACAACAAGGCAAGCCCTGAAATGGAACCCACAGGGTAAACGGAAAAGAGGCCGCCCAAGAAACACCTGGCGCCGAGAATTGGAGGCAGACATCAAGAGGATTGGCCATGAATGGAAGATCCTGGAGAAAATGGCCCAGGATAGAGATGCCTGGAGAGCTCTTGTAGGTGGCATATGTCCTAGGAGGAAGTGCAGACGCCGGCGATGATCGGTAGATGTCCCTCATGGACGAGAAGGCTCAACAACAACACATTCATATCATAAAAATCACATAAATGACAGTACATAATACTGATATCCAAATTGTCATTCCATGCGTATACTGTTTTGTGCATACCAGCTACCTCAGTTCCATGTGAACGATTATTTAGCTTGGTTGGTTATATGTCAACAAGACCCGCTCATTGCTTGAACCAAATAATGTTAACTCACTTGTCTTTTTGTGTAGTTGGTTAAAAGATGAATATATATATATAAATCAGACATTCCAGTGTTATTTGGATTGTCAAGCATGTTTAATAAATTTTACTTCTGTCACCATAAATTTTAATTTAAAAAAAATCAAATTTAACAATAAATTAATAGTTAATTTTTCAAAAGTTAACTATTCATTAAAATTAATCATTAACAGTTTCTAGAGTTGCATTATAAATATTTTTTAATGAAATCAATAAAGTTATTGTTTCATTTTATCTCTAAGAAACATGCAAATAACTAAGCAATCATTTATTTAAATTTAGAAATTGAAATTACGAAATTAAAATATTGTTTTAGGATAGAAACACCAATAAATATTTTTTTGTCTGCGAAAACAAATTTCATTGTCTCAAATATTTTATTGCAGAGAAAACTCTTGTATACCTAAGGGACGGAGACCACGGTATGATACAATTATATAAACATACGTATTAATTATACATCTTATTATTTCCATAAAGTAGCATCTTCCGTTTACATCAGCTTTTTCTGTATGTCAAGGAAGTAAACATTATTTCATGATATCTATTATTTAATTTCAGAGTTGGCAAAGTTAGAACACCCATTTGTACATACCTAAAAAAGTTGAACAGAATTGAAGGTAATATGGTATTTTATTCAGACTTTTAAGTGTCAGAACTTTTTTAACTAGTACCTCTCAAAGTCTAAAAGACTTGAAACTGAAATTGCTCAAATTTTTCATTTGGCATACATTGGATGTACTGGTAATTTACTTGGATGGTTTTAATATTGTTTAAATTGACCATAGCATTAAACAAATAAATTTTTTTAAAAATAAAGGTAGCTGATAGGAAGAAGCTAGCACTAGCATGTAAATCTATGTTCTACATATATATTTTTATTTGTATTTCAAATAGCATCTGAGTCATCTGGAACCAATAAACTACCAAATCATATCACTCTTGAGCTCACCCCAAAAAACAGCAAAGCCTGGAGCAAAGTGCAGTCTCTGGCTCAAAATCCTCGCATCCGGGTAAAACTCACAGCAAACAGGACTTTGGAATCGGTATTTAAATATTTGGATAAAAAGTGGAAACCTCATAGAGTCAGGCTAGTATCCTTTGAAAAGAATCAGTCACCTTTACATAAACTTCTTAAACAGGTTATTTTTTTGGAGATATTGGTTTTAATAAACTTCTTTTAAAAAACTTGAACTACATTACCTTACATATTTAACAAGAAAGAGGGTCTTGGTGTTTCCGAAGTACCTGCAGAGGAACTGGTTTTTTATCTTCACCCCACTTGTAAATTAAAGCCTGTTGCCATCATACCTCAAGAGCAGCAAAGAATAGATGTGACTTTTAAGAGTTACAGGGAGAATATTTTACGTAAGCCAATACTTATATAACTTCAGTTTTTTGTGATGTGGTATTTGCAACAGTAATCAAGTTAACAATGGCAAAGATACATATTTTATTGCAAACTAGTTAAATTCTCTTACCTTTATATGTTTTTTTACCATTTTTAGCAACATTACGCAACAAGAAAAGACCAAGAGCATCCAAAGAGTCTGATAAGCGAATAGAGGAAAAGGAAAAGGCACCCGAAGAAATTCCGGATGACCCCGGTGGATCAGGAAAATTAGACAGAAATTTTACCTCAATATCTAAAGAGAGCAATTGTGTTTCAGATTATCAAAATAATAAAAGCAACAATGATTTGCCTCCAGCTTTTGCTAGTTTAATTACTACTGGAGATAGCGATATCTCCAGTGTTACTCACAAGAGTGGTCAGAATAGCTTGGCGGATTCTCCAGTTGGCGTGACACCACCATCAGTACTGCTGGAAGATGAGAATGCCATGTTCCCAGATGATCCACCCTTTTCACCACCAAAATCCTGCATCACTAATGCACAAACAATAAACTCTCCTGTGTTAATTTCCTCACCACCGCCTTCAATGAGCTCTGCCATATCTCCAACTTCAGTCAACAGGAGGAAAATGAGTAAAGCTTCCAAAAAGCTTGCCTTAGTTGATGAGGCCAAACAGTTTTCTAACAGCAGTGACAACCCAGTGTCTCTCAGTGACAATTCATCCTCTCCTGCTAAAAATGAAGGAGCTTCAATTTCAGTTCAAGATCTGAAAGAGGAATCTGATAAAGAAATAGCAAGACTTACCAAACTGGTTGGTGAGGGCTTCACTCAGAAGAACTCAAACAATGTCACACTCCTCCATCTGAGTATTTTGCTAGGTAGAGAAAATGTAATTAAATTTGACTATGAATGGAGAGAGAAAAACCCATCAAAGCTTCCCCCATTGCTCTGTCAGGCCTCTAACCAGATGAGTAATTTACTGAGGCGTCTATGCAATATAGCTGCTGTGGAATTATCTGATTACTCCAAGCCCTTGGTGAGTTGCCTCAATTTTTAATATGCATAAGAATTTCACCATTGTTAACATTGCCTATTAATAATAAGTTCAGCAAGGTGCCCTTTTTTAGAATGACAATCTGTATTTTTACCTTATTTATAAGTTATTTCATTAATAACATTTTTTAAATTGTCTAATAACAATTTTTTTTAAATTCTCTAAAGCAGTGCAACAGAAATAATCTTCCCTGAGCCTTAAATTTGGTTTAATCATTTTGTCATAGAATTTGGGATTCACTGCTCTGGTTATTAATTTTTGAAATAGGGAAGTTTTGACTCTACTTGTTCACTGAATATATGCTGCTCATTAATATTACATTTTAATATCTATTGGGTTAGGAAAAATTAATGGATCAGAATAAGCCACCTAGCAAAAGTGTTCCATGTTCTCATTGCGGTAGTGATGTGGCATCAAAGTCTGCTTCCAGAAGCTCTCGGCGACAAATGAAGCTTGATAGAAGGGAGAGGACACGGGAGATTGCCACAATGACAGATCCTCAAAAACTGGATCCTAATGTTGCCCAGGCTCAGATCTTTCAATCATTGCCAGGGTTAGCACCTGGCACCAGAACATTTGTGGCAGGGCCACCTCCAGGAACTGTTCAAGTAGGGCACTATTAACATATTTTTGTGTGTGAAGTTTTTATGAAATATACATGTGCATAATGGAACTAAACAATAAAATTGTAGAATCAAATGAAATTTGATTTTATATTTGTCTTATATCAAGTTAATAATACCTTAGCAAGTGTATACTATAGTAAGTGATTTTGAATAAAAAAATATTGAACTTTGATAAGAATTTTGTAATTGAATATTTTTATATAGTATGAATTGTTCGTACAATTTTCAACACCTTCTTTCAATTTTAGTTACTTGAAATTCCATGAATAATGGGTTGAAATAAATTAAGATCTTAAAGTCTGAAGAAATTTGTTTGTTAAGATGACAAGCATTTAATTCATTGTGAATGCTTATTTTCAAAACAATCTTCTCATCAGATTAATGGTGCAGATCCAGTGTTTCGAGTACCTTTTGTTCCAACTTTTAAGAATCTTTGCACAAAAGACGATCAACAAAAATATGAAGAGCAGCAGAGATTACAACAGCAAGCTAAAGAAATCATGGTGTGTACATCTCTTTTAAACATTTCTTGAAGAAACATGCTAACAAACAAAGACTGCAGACATATAAATGAGCACTTGATGTAAGGTTATGATTTTAAAGGGAATTTATAAACAAATTAATATTCATTTTCATTTATTTTTGAAAATATCTTTTTTTGCACACTTTCTTAGCATTGTGTATTTTAGGAAATGTTACATTATTTTTTTGTGTATCTTTGATAGATAGTCTGTTTTTAAAAATGATTGCAAATAATGATTTATTTTTCTGTTTTTTTAAAAAAATTATTAAATTAATGAACAGTTGCCGGCTTTTCATCTGAATAAAACCCAAAACTTGATTGAGTAAAGGAAAGTCTTTCCAAAAAAATCTTTGTTGAAATCACTACATCTTCAGAACTTTTTAGGGCTGCAAGATTTTATTGCTGCTATTCACTAATACTGAGACAGGTGTTTAATGACATTTTGTAATGCATTTCCCCACATCCATAGAACCTGAGGAGAACATAATTAGTTGAAACTTCAATGAATGTGTTAAATCTTTGCTATCAGCATTAATGTAATTTTCTGTATAAAAGTGCATGTTGAAATGTTTAAAATGTCAATATAAATTTCAGCAACAAGCACCTAGTCCTCGTAGATTGCTAAAGAAGCGAACCATGAGCCGAAAACCATCTTCTTCTATTATAGTACAGAGATCCTTGGTACCTAAAGTGGATACAGGGCAGATGGTGACCCTCATACAGGTTTGAATTTGTTTTCTTGTAAACAATTTTCTAATTTCAGCGCGATAATCCCTTAAGCAGACTGAATTAGTGTAGATTCTCTTTAAGGAATATACTCTTTCAGCTTTGTTTTAATATGCCTGGTGAAACCACTGAAGACAAAATTTTTAGTGAATTTCATTCTAGATTTGGGTATTGAAAATGATGATATTTTTTATAATGTAAGAAGTTTCATACTGTTATTGCTAAATGATGATATTCTTATAACATAAAAGACAATTTTAGGTAATACTAAGGGGAGAGAATTATAATGCTTTTATAAAATTTTTTAGATTTTTATCAAATTGTTTTTTTAGCAGCCAAGTCCTCGTGCAATACAAAGACCATTAGTAGTGCGGGTAGGGCCTGAAGAGCTTATGAAATCTGCACAGGCTGTAAACATCATTTGTTCAACTCCACAACAGAAATCAGAAGATAATGATCAAATGAAAGGTGATTTTAAAATATTTTTTATTACAAGATACACAAATAAATTGAGTTTTCCAAACAATAACTTAAAGCTTTATTTATTTATGGGCTAATACTAATTCTGTTTGACATTTTAATATTTAAGGACACTCTGGCTGGAACCTTTTAACTATGTCCTAAAATTAATATAATAAGAATTATTGCAATAAATTATGGTTCCATTTATAAATTTTAATAGTCTCTAAAATATTTATATTACATGGGAAAAGCTTGCTTGTGCTGTATCCCATTAGGGCAGTGACGGTGAACCTATGCCACAGATGGCACACAGAGCCTCATTAGCCGGCACTTAAATAAATCATTACTTCCTTAATCAAACCACTGTGCTGGCACTTTGCTATACAAAAGGTTTTAATTGAATTTTGGGCACTGCATTAGAATAGTTGCTATCAGTGTAAAAAAACTAATAATCCTTTTTTTTTTGTATGTAAGTTCCAGATGGTAGAACTATACCTGAAGAATCTAGTCTGAGTGCTACAAACAAAATGTCAGAGGTAACACCTTAAATTATCAATCATAATAATATTAATTGAATTAAGTTTTATTTGTATGACATCAGTTGAAAGAAACACTGTAAAGGACCTTAATTGTCTAATTTGTTTATTGAGAAATAAACATTAATAGAATAAATAATTTTTCACATTTATTTAACAATTTTGTAGCATTTATTTATGTTGCTATAAAAAAATTATACTTTAGTATTTATTATCATATACAGTTATACTTTTGAAAGACCTATGAATGAAGTCTTTATTATTTTAAGAGCTTAAAATATTTTGATTTTAAATATCATTGACAAATCAGGATACTTTACTTTAACATTCATACTTAAAGACAACTATTTGAGTTACTTGGAGTTTAGTAAACCATTATTAATTTGCTTACTGTAAACTACTAAGAAAGAGAAGCAATTCTCAAATACTCCATAAAAAAATCAAAACACAAAATCTGTTTTTGTTACATGAAGCAATTGAATTTAATACATCTGAAAAAATGTTAACTGTTCGAGGTATCTGCTTTGGTCCTGCTTTAATGAAGTCTCATATAGCATTGAATTAATTGAGTTTACTCTTGATTACATTTAATGTATAGAAAGTATTTTCTATTGATCCATCAGCTTTTTAACTGTAAATAAGCAACAAAAAAAATTTTAAGCAGATTATTAAATAGCTGTTGCAAAATCTGTGCAATCTCTTTGGGTACAGTATTCTTTTCCTCCTCCAAGGCTGTCTGTGCATATTATTTTGCTGACTAATTTATTCTGTTCAGCTGTGTTGTTTGTGGGATGATAAAAGTGAAGCTTGGTCTCTTGAAAACTCTGTCTTTGCAGTAAGTTTACATGACTGTCCTCAAATTCTCTTGGTCAGTCATCACATTCATCTATATAGTCATAAAAACTGTTAAAATAATTTTAATTGTAGTCATCAGTGTGTTAAATTTTAATTTATTTTCTGTGTGCAAAATTCAAAATAAAAATTAGAATAAACTATTTCTTTCAGCAGCATGGGGAGGCTGTTAAAACAAGAAACCTGGCCAACTCAACAGTTCTGATTCCCTTAGAAATACAAAGCAACGTTCACTTAAGTGAGCAATCCTTTGTGCCGCTGATCTCTGTGACGACCACCAACACCACCACCGCCCCAGCAACAACTGTTATCCTCAATAATACCGCAACTCCAGCAACAATAGCTGAAGGAGACATCAGTATATCAGACTTTAACATATCAATGACTTCAATTAGTGGAGGTAGCAGTGAATAAGATTGTTAGACATTTGAATTCAATGTAATTATCAAGTGTCTATGATTTTGAATTTTGACATAGCGTTTACAGTAGTTTAAGTGATAAAGATTACATTTAACTTTGTTAATCAGATAGATTCTTTTACTGATCTGTAAATCTATTCTTATCTTTTCATAAGTGGGCCCTGATGCAGGAGACAGATTTTTAGACCTGTTGTTGCAAAATTCAGAGCAAGGATTTTCTGGTAAAATTTTAGCTTTCTATTTTATCCTTTCCGAAATAGTTTTCTTAAAAATAAAATATGCTTATTTATAAATGTAAAGAGATTGATAGGATGATAAGATCATGAATTAAGGAGATAATTATTGAATATTCTGACAATCATTTTTTTGGAAAGGTTTGTTGCAAACCCCAAAGAAGTCCTCACAATATTCTGAAGTGGAGCAATCAGAGATTAGTGATAATGAGATATGCTTTAGCACCCCCATCCTACGCACACCATCCCTAAGTAGAGTCCCAACATCTGTCTCCTTTTCATCCAGCGAGTTTCCTTCACCCGTAAAAGAGGCTAATGAACAACCATGGTTGACATCAGATGTATGTAAAACAAATGTAAACGTGTGATATTCTTTTAATATCTTCTAAAACGTGCGTTATATCATTTAGTTTCCTGCATGTGGTGTGATTGTAACTAATTATAAAGAATTTAAGTACAGCTAATTGCAAATGTTATTTCTAATAATGTATATATTTGTCATTTTTCGAAAATGAAATATTTATGCATAAAAGTAATTTCCACATTCATTAATTTACATTTTATCCCTTTCAGTCTCAGGATGTTTCATTAAGCTCCATCCTGGGAGACTCATCATCATTTAAAACACAGACCAATACAAACTTTACCAATAACTGCTTAGGAATTGAGAAATATTCCACCACCTCAGCTCCTAACACAGCGGCATATGCTTCATTCTTTGATGCTGAATCCTCAAACACATCAGAGCCAGGACTTTTATCCTTTAGTAAACCATCAGAATCAGGGGTGAGTTTTTTCAAATGCGATATTAGTTTTAGCTCAAGTAGAGTAGTACAGGTATTACTAGTTTTCCCTCTTAATGATTACTTATATTTGACTCTATTTAGAATTTTCATGTTGAAATATTTTGTGAAAAAGTATATAAACTATTGCTGTTTCTTTTTTTATAGTTAAGATTCTCCAAAGTATATTACCGATATTTCATGCTTCTGAAAATTAAAATTTTATTTTTTTATTTGATGAGGTACAATGATTAATTTTGATAACTGACATTTCAGGCGGATGATATCTCGTTGAGTTCACTCTTAGGAAATCCCAGTTTCAAAAAGGTTGATTTACAACGCACATCCCCACTTATGCCTTCGTCAAAATTAAAACCTGTTAACTTATTCTCAACTTCACTTGATTTAGAAAGCAACTCACAGCTTTTTGGTGAATGCTCTCAAGACTCAATTGTTAAACTTGATGTAAGTTGACACTTTTCCAATTGACTTAAAGTTAAAAATTTTTATATAACATTTTAGTATTCGAGCATATAGACTTAGTTTTTTATTATTTATGAATTCTGAACCTAAGCAGATTATTATTATATAAAAACTCTTTCAAAATGTGAATTGCAGCTGCTTGTTATTGCCCCTCTCTAGATTTATGTTAACCATTTATATGACCTATAACATGTGTTGCATTTAATTAATAACTTTGTGAAAAATTTATTTTAAGCGTTTCGTGTTTTAAAAGCTAAATAATAATAATAGTAATGATTACTTATATATACATAGGGGCTGGCTCACCATGCTGTAAAAACAAAGTAAAATATATATAAAATCCAAAACATTGATACCTTATCGAATTAATGAAATGGTTCATATATGCTATATTTATGTGCAATTCTTAAAGAAATAACCTTAAGCTGTAAAGCTAAATGTACAATCTAAATGTAAAGAGGGTTTTTTGCATGGGGGAGGGTGGTGTGAAAACTTTTTGCATCCTTGAAGTGTTTTACTTAAGTGAATGCTTTTAGCAGATTAGAAGTTTACTCATTGCATTCACCATTTTATTAAGGGAGCAAAAAAAGGGGAGGGGGCAATCAACTAGACTATATACTTGGGTATAAGTAAATAACTAGTTTTTAATAGTGGTGATAAATGCAACAAGTAAAAATTATGTTACTAAAAGTATTTGTTGTAAAGGCCTATAATAACTCTTAAAGTCGCAAAGCGTCGTAATGCGTCTCTTCCCGCTATCCCTAAAGCGTCGTAATGCGTCCCTAGATACAAATCTCGTTAGAAATGAGATCTCGGAAAGTAAAAACTCTTCAATGCTTGAAAAACGATGTATTCGACTTCCGGCAATGGCGGCCGTTGCCGGCACAAGTGTTATCGCTCGATTCGCTATGTTTTTTGGTAGTTTTAACGGGTTTTTTTTCGAAGATACATTTTCGTTATACTTTATTACTAAAATAATAGTACTAAAGTACAGGTAAATATTGTTTCAAACTCAGTACGATCTTTTGGATGCGTAAAATAACTATTCTTAGCCTTAAAAATGAAGTCAGTATGACAATAATATTATTATAAATGGATTTTACGCAAATTTTTTAATTTCATAACCGGTTGATCGTAATACGGGAAATCCTTACGGGACTGAGGCGGAAGTTTATTGAAAACCTTCTGGGGCTTTAAGAGATAATATTGATTTACACTTCAGATTGCAGATTAAGAAATTAGCAAACTGGAAGACATTAAAAATTAAAAAAAAATTAATTTCTCTTCATTAGTGAGTTTTATGCTATAAAATAGGAATTATATGAAGCACCATCACAATCATTGGTTAAGTTATGAGGGCCTGGTCTGTTGCTTAATTAGCCAAATGTTATGAAATGCATTATTCAAAAGCCTTTGGTAATATTTATATTTAATTAGGTCTACTTTTTATTTTATTTGATCTATCACTCAGGGAAACCTTAACAGTACATTTTTTTACCAGTGTAATTAATAATTTACTAAATAAAACTACAGGTTGAAGGATTTGTAAACGAAAGCAGTTTGGATTTTGTCAGCAAGTTTGAGTCCTTAGCAGCCCACATATCTGAGCAACAGGAATCTCAAAGTGTTACAGAAAGGAAAGAAAAGTTACTAGCTGGAATGGATCTTGTTATTAGGATGGAAAGTCCAGGTGCAGAGAGCTAGAATCTCAACTATGCATAATCAAACTGATTTAATTATAATAATGTCAGTATTGTCAGAGGATGGTTCATTGCCTGTTACTTTTTGTTTACACCTATTGTGTTTATTTATAAATAATTTAAGTTCAGTATTATATGTATTGTCTTGTAGCTGGCCATGAATTACCTATTGTTTAGTGACTTAAAAGATTCCATCAATTATTGAATTTACGAACATTAAAAGCTTCAAATAATTTTTATCACTCTATTCTGAATTTTTTTGAGAGTCTGGTGAATTTTTCAGTAATAAATTGAATCTAAAATATGAGAAACATATTGAATTCCATTTGCTTATCTTTTGACACATTTACTTTTTATTTAATTAATAATTTTAAAAAATTAAACCTTAATAAAATATTCATGAAATAAAATGAGTCAACTATAATATTTACCCATATTTTTAACTGATAGTCCCATTCTTTAATTTTTAAAGAACAATTTATTTTTCAATCAAATGCAGCTAGTTCATAGTTATTACTTCTTGACAAAAAACAAATTTAAAATGTCAGTGTTTAGGATCTCTATCCTCAACTCATTAGTTGCCTTCAAATGTTTACTGCACAGTCTTTTTAACTCTCACTTTAAATTCATAGTACTTGTTATAAATATTGTACATAAATTAACTGACAGTAATGCATATGGATTTTAGTTTTATTTTAATTACTCATTAAATGTTAACTGTTTAGCAATTAGTGATTCCAGATTTATTGGCAACTTTTTTGGTATATTTTAAATTAATCTTAAAATTATTTCCAACAAGTAAATTAGCTTGATGAAGTACATCTTGCTGAAGCAACTTAATCAGTTTTACAGTAACGAAGTAACATGTAAATGTAGCACTTTACCTTGACTATGCAAATAACAGCATTTCTGGAATTGATTTCTTAAAATTTTTGTTATAGGTACTTGAAACTGAACAGTAGTATAGCAATAATCCATTTTGTCTCTCTATTCTGAGTTAACCAGTATAATGCATCTGAAGACTAAAAAGGTTTTGGGGAAAATTTATGGCATAATTGTAAGATTTTTTTTTCACCCTGGCATGAGGTGAAAAATAAAATTTTGTTTAAGTGCAATTTATATGTATTTTATAATTTGCTGTACTAATAGTACACCAATAAAATTAAATACATTTTACAACTTTCCACTTTGTTATTTTTAATGTTTTAGTTGTCATCAGGCCTATATAAAATTTAGTATAAAAACCAAAAAAAGCTTCATTATTTAATTTATTCCTACAAACCAAAGATTATATGAATATTATGCAAAGAAAAAGCTAAAGTGTATTTGATAGTCACCTAACAAGAGAACTAATCAAACAAGTCTAATCAGCCTTCTGTTTTAAAAAAATATACAACTGCTTATTGAATGGATAATTTTCCTTTGTATAATTTTAAACCTTTATCATTTATACTAAAACAAAGCAATCACAACATGTGTTGAATACAACTGTATATATATCATTTTATGTTGGAGACAGTTAATTTACTTGTAAAGCTTTAGAATTCAGACAGTTGTTACAAGTTGATAGCAAGTTATTTAATACACTTTAGCAGTCTAACCAAAAATATTGCACATGATTATATACAGGTCTCACCAGAAATTTCATGCATGCTTAAAACTTTTCAAAGATTTCAAACTATGAATCTTATTATAAATCTCAAAATAAGGCATATTCCCCCCCCTTTTGATTTCTTTAAGATGGACAGTAATCTCTTTTCACTAAATGAATATAAAACTGATAACATCACAAAACTAATCAAACTTTTTCTAATTACATTTTGTATTATACATTTTAACAGTGCATTTCTAAGGAACCTTACTGGTGCACACAACTCCCCACACATGCACACTTTTGGCACTATGGAAGAGAATTATAAAGATAGTTATAAGTTATAATTGTTACTTCGGTGTCAACATGGTTAATATTAAGTATTTCAATACAACCCATCTTCAAACTGTAATAACAAAATTCAAGGAAGTATTAAAAACTGATTCTAATCCAACTTTTAAATTCCATTTTAAGCAGAGGCGTAACAACGGGCTAATCTTTCAAAAATCAATTTTTTATGTATAATTTAGTGGTTTCCTTATTTCTCAAGGGCGCCAAAAATGAATTAACCAAGGGCGCAGAAAACCCAGTTACGCTTCTGATTTTATTTAATACATTATATAATATAGACACAATTAATTATAACTAAATAAGGTACAATTACAAAAATGGAATTACCTACTGTATAAAGAGCTGCTTTCAAACCATGTACATGTGAAATAGTTTAACAAAATCAGGGTTGAGAATAAAAGCACAATTAAAATACCTTCTTTAGCAAGCAAAATATATCTACTAAACAGATTTATATTATTTAAATATGTTTTGGAAGATCTATTTAAGTTAATGTTACTCAATATTTTTTTATTTCACTTCAAATTTTTACTGTTAAAATTTCCGATTGGTAACATAAGCTCTTTTACTTTTACTGCTTGAATTATTGTGGAACATGTTTTAGAAAAGTTTTGGATAGATTTTTAACCCACTTCCCCATATGCTATTGAGCTTAAATTTTGCAGGCAGACTCATGCCGACAATAAAAATGATACATCAATATTTCTGATCCATCATCTGTACTGTAATTAAATGAATGAATTTTTAGATTATCTTTATGTAGCAGTAGCATGTTAATTTTTGTGCTAGAGTGTCGCGGTGTGTATTATATTGAACTACCTTTTAAATATTTTCCTGTTGCACAGTGCAATATGGACGATAATTGTTCAAAATATATTCCCGATCTGTAAATGTTTATGCTAATCTGTCACGCGGCGCATTATATTAAATATATTGCGTATTGTAATGAACATACTTTTTAATTATGTCTCATATATATAAAGGATTTATGGTCAAAAACTTTTTTTACAGGTTTTTAAAAAATTATCTGCTGAGTATGGCAATTTGTCTAAAAGTACACTTAATTAATTATCCAATCTTTTTATTTTCAAGCCAATCTTGTTCCACTAAGGCGAAAATCATCTAAATGACATGATGCAGTTGAAAAGTTTTTTTTGAAAATTTTATGAAAATAATAATATATTTAAATTTAAGAACTACTTGTACTTCAAATAATTAAATGATATTTATAAATTTTAAAAAAGCAACAATAACAAAGCAACTTAAAATTTTAGGTAAGGCACATCTGGTGCTGAACATTTTTTACCATTAAATATTTTAAATGCTAACTTTAGCAAAGGTGAAATGACTTGTACAAAACACTCCATCATTTCACAAACATAAATTATAAAAATGTACAATTTTAACAAGCTTTAGGGAATAATAATAATCATAAAGAGACACTGGCCATACACAACCACTATTATAAGCCACTTGAAAGTAATTCAAGTGTGAAAACATTCTTTGTATTTGAAGCATCAATAGCTAAATTAATTCATACAACCACAAAGAGAAATCATGTATGAGATTTAAATGATTGAAAAAGTGTTTTAAAGCCAGTTTTTGGTTATTCCTTTCCTTTTCCTTTAGAAAGAAGCAAATTTTTGTCCAATTCTCAAACCTTTACAAGATTGCCAAAAATAAAGCACATATCTTGCAATTATATAATACATTTATCAGAATTTTGTTAATTTTTTTTTTAATTACAAGTCTTTTTACTTTAGGAACTAAGAGGATTAAAAGTTCACATTTTCTTTAACATCTGTATGATTAACCCTAGATGTTTCCCGCAGACAGAATCTGAACATTTCTTTTCTAATCATGAATAAAGACATTTGTGTTAATTTTTTTTCCTTTTCTTAATTTTGACCCGGTGGCATCACTAGGGACTGGGGTGGGGGCGGACCACGCCGGGTGACACCATCACAAAGGGTGACAACCAAATGTAAAATTCTGTATATTCCTGTTATTTGGCACTGGCATACTAGGAGGAGTTCTGTTGAGTAAGTCATGAGAGCGTGACAACATGAGCTACCTCCGCAGGTGATACCAACCCTAATGACGCCTCTGTTTTGATCATTACCAAGTATAAATTTTGCCACTTGACAGTAATCATCATTTTATCAGCAATTTGCAACAAATTTAATGAACTAATTAAGATGTAATGTTATTCTTCAGCTTAGATTTGACAAGGAAACAGCTCCTTACAATAAATTATCAAATATCAATACTAAATCCAAATAGCCAACCAACCAATATATAACAATATAAGTAACCCAAGCATTCTTAAGTAACAGAACAACAAAATTCTTTATGTAGAAGCTGACATTATATTAAAATATAGTCTGGTTGTTGAGAGTGAAAATATACCAGAATTTTTTTTTTGTACAAAGGAACACCAGTGTTTTATTAAAGCACTTGCAAAGTTAATTTATAGAAATGTTATAACTTGCAATATCTTTATCAGACTAAAATTTTTCAAAGGCAAATCAGTATTGAAAAATATATTCATGACAAAGGTTAAGTACATAAGATTTGTCAAAGAAATCAAAAACTTTTTTTTTTTTTAAACAACCTCCTTTTGTTTTACCATAACTAAATGTACACTGCTAACACTTTTAAGATTTCAATTTGAGGGTAAAAAGAAAATGAGCCAAGTAATACATTACAGTAAAACTTTGAACAGAATTGAATTAGAACAAATGAATTATTTCTTTCTGCAAAATTTTAAAAAGACATTTTGAGAACAGCAGCATAAACAATTAAATGGCAAACAATAAACCACTTAGATCAGTGGTTCCAAAAATGTGGGTTGGTACGCCCGTTGCGAGGGGGGTCGCCAACTGTTGACTAAAAAAATATCTACTGTAATGAAAATTTGCTCCATTTAGTAAAATTTTTATTGAAAATTACTCATTTAAGTTGCATGGGTGTCGAGGGTCACATGGCTTTTATGAGTTACCCAAAACAGTTTGGAAACCACTGTACTCGATGATAAAAACTACAGTTTATGTATCCAAGTCTAAGAGAAATCAATAAAGGGACCTAAATATGATTTCTCTATAATTTTCAAATAACAGTGTGGACACCATATGCTTGTATAATGCAAGTTAAGTACAATTCAATTCTTTTGTACTTAGTGCAATGTATGTTTTGTAGAGAAGTAAGAAAATTATTCATTTTTACAAGAATTATTAACAATTTTATTTTTATAAAAAAAATAAACAAAGGTAACACAACAGCGACAGAGAAATATATAAAAAACCCAGAAATTTTTATCTGACAACAAAAACCTGGTTTCAATATTGCACATCCACTCTAAGATAGATAAAGAAAACCAATGCTGAATAAAACTACATATAAACTAATGACTAAATGCTGAATATTCATTTATGACTGATAAATCTAAAACAATTGCCATTTAAATGAATAATTGATATAAATAAGATATTATTAAAATGTAAATAATAAAACAGCAAATCTTCAAACTACAATTATTTGTGCAATGGACCCCTTTGAAACATTTACATGAATCTTGCAACAATGCACTGTAATAAACTAAACATTGACATGAACCTCACAATTGTGCATTGCAATTAACTACTCCATATGTCTATAAATGAGGACACAATGCTCCAGATTGTGAGATGATGTTCAAAACTTGAGCTATTGTTGATATGTATAGACATTTTGAATAAAACTTTATATACTTAAAAAAACATTTCTGTTACGCACTAGCAAATATTTGAAGTTGTTGACCAGATATAAAATAAACACACAATGCATAACTAATTAAAAGAACTTTTAGGAAAATTATGATCAGATAGTACAGATGACATAGTGTTGGAGAGCTGGAAGAAATCCAAACATAATCAAAAGCTAAGTGACTGATGATGCGTCAAGAGTAAAACAGTAAATATGGAATGGAAAAAGAAACATTACTGATAGAAAGCTAACACACAGTACCAGAGGAAACAGCAAGAGGCTGACTATATCAAACCAAAAGTTGTTCAGGTTAAAGTTATAAATATGGCTGAAAACATGTGTTTCTTGAAGCTTTCCCCTGAATTAAGATATGTCTTTCTAGACAGGTTAATCTACAGGATACTTGTACACTTGATCTTTAAGAATATTGAATTCATTTTCAACAATGTTTCTAAAATTGTATTAAAGCTTATGTTTAGCTAATGCTTAAGTAAAACTGTAATAAAACATAAACAGTGTCTTAACTGGCCTTAAAATATACAGTATATAAACATCAAAGCAAACAAATGAGTAATAGGAAAGAGTAAATCCTAATGTTTTAACAACAGCATTAGAATTAATGGTTTTAACAAGATTCTCATTATATTAATTGCCTAAAGTTTGCATGACAATACTTAATTCTTGAGAGAATCAAGGACAAGATGAACAGAATTGAAGCTTTTAATGCCTTTAAAACTATGCACTTTATGGATTTTGGGAACATTTAAAATAAGGTAATGTTAACCGATCCTAAGGAAATGACCAATTAACTGTAACTTCAAATTCATCTGTATTAGCATACAACTTGATTAAAGTTGTATTTGAAGCAATTGGGCGAATACAAGTAATTAGGTTCTCATTTGTTGCTTTTCTTCACTGAATTGATGGGTACACCACACAGATAGGTAGCCACGGGAATGCAGCATGAGAGTGTTGATTTTTTTCTCTCTCATCCCTTGTAGGATTTAAGAACCAAGGAAAAATACTACCAATGGTTTACCAATCTTTTTTTTTTGGTACGCTTAACAGGTTCTCAAAAATGAAAACCATTAAATTTAATAATCATTCTAATGATTGAGAAATAATATACCATTTAAATATGTTTTCTCCCTTGTTTGGCTCATGATCATTTCTTTAAAAAACAATTGTATTTCAATGATTTCATGGGCCTTTGATTTCACCATAGGAAAACCCGAGCCCAACATGTTTCTTAGTTTGATACATCCTCTAGCTAATTCTCAAAAATAAAGGTAAAATCTCACTGCCACTTATGGATGGTTAACTGGTCTTTCTTTTTAAAATGAGCTGTCTTTATCGTAAGTTTAAAATTTTTACACTTAATTTTAAGAACTAGACAAAAAGATCAAGCCTTCAAAACAAAGTAGAGATATTTATTATTTAAACAAATTTATCAATAATTCTGTGCGGTAATTTTATTTTAAATTAAAACAATTTATTTAGAAAACTCATAGTAAATTAAGCAAGGTATTGTGTAATTGATAGAAATTACATATAATTTTTTTACATATGTATATTTTTAATAAGATAATTACAATGTTAATGAGACTTTTGGTTGGGTGGCTGATAATATGACTGAGTAGGCTTACGTCGATCGTTTTCATAACGCCTAGAATTATTGTAGTAGCTCCCTCCTCTAGTAAATTCCATTGGAGGTACAAAAGCTGGAGAGCCTTGAAAGGAAGAGGAATCCTGCATTGATGGATCTAGCCAAGGCATGCTGTACATTGGTGTTGCCATTTGGTAGCCCTTCAAAAATAAGAAAAGGTAAGAATTCATGCGAAGAATGAATTTATTTCCCTTAATAACAGAAAAGACTTTTTAAAAAATGTAAAAAAAAATTACAAAAAATTATATATTTTTAGAAAGCTTAATATTAATTATTATCCATGACAACAATCTAAACAAATCGATCAATTCAAAAAAAACCATATTCAACATTGGATCTTTCATTTATAAGATTTAACTTTTCAAATTAGTTTACTTGAAATTCTATGCCCCATTGCAAATCAGATTGGGAGTCAAAACTTACCATTCGATGTAAAGGTTGCACATCTGTATAGAGCACTTCCTCTTGGTTCCCAAAATCTAAATATGTCACAACTACAGTGCTGCCATCTGGTGAAATAGCTTCTATAACTGCTGGGTAGAACTGCCAAAAAGTTATCAACAAGTTATTTTCTTAGTACAATTTAAAAAACAATAAATAAAGTGATTTATGTGCTGTTAATTTTATTGATCCTATTTCAGTCAATAAATAAGATTGTTAAATTTTAAAAATTTCCCTCCGATTTATAATCAACCCTAATAGTCTCAAAAAGATTCTTTTTAAATGTAGGCCAACATGTTAAATTTTGATGGGAATAAAATCACATTTCTTATGAAGTATCTGTACACACCTCTTCATCTTCCCAGTATTTGGCCAAACAATTGTCTCCAACAGCAGGCAAATATCCACCATTCATAGGAAACTGTAAAAAGTATGTAAAATCTGATGCACTTTAGACAAATGTTACATAAAATAAATTTTAAATGAAGACTATTAATAAATACTGAGACATTTAGAGAATCATAGATTTAGATCACAGTAAAGTTGTAAGAATTCTATAGCTGAAACAGTCATTTGGAAAATTTTAAGGGATAAAGAAAATATTTAAATTCTGCAAATGAGAAAAGATCATTTGAAAAAAAAAATTAAAAAACCATGTCAATTAGCATTAATGAGGAAACTGTCACACATTTCTCAGGATGTCAATACGGGCAGTAATGAGGAAACTGTCACACATTTCTCAGGATGTCAATACGGGCAATAATGAGGAAACTGTCACACATTTCTCAGGATGTCAATACCGCAGTAATGAGGAAACTGTCACACATTTCTCAGGATGTCAGTAATGAGGAAACTGTCACACATTTCTCAGGATGTCAATACCGCAGTAATGAGGAAACTGTCACACATTTCTCAGGATGTCAATCTGGCAGTAATGAGGAAACTGTAACACATTTTTCAGGATGTCAATACTGCAGTAATATTTCTCTGGATAAGGTTGATTCAGTAGTTTTTCACTCAAAAATTATGTGAATGACTTTCATTTTTATTTGGTTAACTCAACCCTACTATATCCTTTGATTCCTAGCTTAAGCTTTAAGTTCCTTTATTTAGGAAAACAGAAAAAAATCATGGGTCTTTCAGTTTTAGCCTGAAAGAAATGTCCTTATGCAGAAAAGGTTTGAAGCTTAGAGGCCAGCAGTGGTTAAATCAGCACCCCCTGTCTACTAAATCATAACATGCTAAAGAAGACATTCGGTGGGTAAAGAGGTGCTGCAGATGTATTCAAACTGGACAGCCCTGATACAAAGCATGATTTGCACATTGCCTATGAAGGGATTTAAACAGAGACTAGTGAAAAAAACATTGTCTGGTATCACGGTTCATGCTAAAAATCAATAAGATATGGCAGGCAAGGGAAACTACCAGTACCATTACCCTATTGCAGCTCTTGTGCTTACAGAGCAACAAGATGCTTGTCTAGTCAAATTTCATCTTTACAAACCTGTTGAGTTGGTTTGATTTGCCAAAAAAGGAAATGTAATGAGAAGGAATATGGGAATAAACTTTATTGTTCAAGAGTGGACAGAACACAGTCAATTATGAGTTGATGTAAGTGTTATGAGGTCTTGAAGCTGGATGAAATTTAAGTCTATCTTTAGTGCACTAAACCTAAACCAGATTATCTATGACTTGAAATAGACAAATGTGGGGATTAAAAAATGAAAAGATAATCTCACCTGCTGACCTTGTTTAGCAGGCCTCTGGGCCCCGTGCTGGGAGTATGGTGTTGGCATCAAGCCGGGCTGCTGCTGGTTAAATGGTTTGTTGTTGGCCTGTCCTTTGTAGGGCCTAGCTGAACCTCCCCTGTTGTCATAGTCATAGCTACCATTGCGAGGGTAGTTTTTCTCATTGTAACCAGGCTGAGAGTTACTTTGCTGGTAGCCACCATTTCGCCTACCTCCACTGGGCTCCATAAAATTGTTTTTGCTTAAATCCCCCTGGTTCATGGTGCGCTTCTTGTAGTCGCTATTACGCTGGTCATTGTAAGTTCTTTGCTCAGTTTGAGCATCAGGGAGTTTAGGACCAGGTCTGTAGTCAGGTGATCTGGAGTCTTGGGACTCCCCAAAAGAGTTAGGTAATCCCCGCCCCCTAGATCCTTGATCGTTCTCCTTATACAAAGTTCTATTTTGACTAGAAAATGTGCCTGGTTTATTGTCGTAGCCTCCTCCACAATCAAACCTCCCTCCATCCCTGTAGCCACCACCCACATCATTTGGACCCTTGGGCACACCCCCTCGTCCCAGTTTAGCAAATCGGGGCGGTACATTCGGCTGCTGACTCTGTTGTCCCCAGTGACCAGAATTATCTCCCATTTGAAAACCCTTCTCTCCATTATTTGACTCTTTGTTGCTCTGGAAGCCTCCACGAGGGTTGTCTTTATTTTGGACATTGCTTCTGTTGAGTTGGTTCTGAACACTTGGTGTCAATGAAGGGTTATCTGATTTTTTCTGCTGTGGCCTGTTGTTATCTCTGTTAAACTTGATTGATGATTCATTTGATAATAATGAAGATGTTGAAGATGCTTGTTTTGTTTCAGAAGACTTAATAACCAATTTTTTAGAATCTGTTGGACACAAGAGTAGGTAAAAAAAAATATTTTTTTAATATATTTGTGATAAATAACATACATTTCAACACAGTTTATTTAGGCAAAAGATTTATGTAATGAGTCTTTATATAATATTTTAGGTGCTGATGTTTCAGGAAAACATTTACTAAAGTTTAACTATAATAATAAAGAAAACAAACCTTCCTTGGTTGGTATCTTAGTTTCAAGGAAGTCAAAGAGTGTAGCGGGTCCACTTGGCTTTGTGCTGATAGGTCCCTCCGCATCATCATCATAATCTCTCTCTCTCCCTCTGCGCCTGCCATCACCCCTCCCCTCACTATTTCCACTTCGACCTGAAAATGAAGATGTTATTTTTAATGGTTGATATTTTATTCCTCCCTTCTTTACATCAAAATGGCTATTTTATTCATCACTATGTACATCATGATGGCTATTTTATTCATCACTATGTACATCATGATGGCTATTTTATTCATCACTTTTGTACATCAAGATGGCTATTGCACTCAACACTTCTAAACATCAAGATGGCTATTTTATTCTTTGCTTCTGTACACCAAGATGGCTAATTTATTCCCCACTTCTGAAAATCAAAACAGCTATAACAAAAGCAGGGATTGAAAATGGGGTTTTTACTACCAAATTTATTATCCTAATATGTTGAATGAAAAACAGGAAGGTATTGATTAAGGCCAATTAAATTCTAAGGGACTCAAGTACACATTTGTGCATTTATGATGCTGACAAAAAGAACACAGTACAATTCTCCAGTAGCCCCAAGCAGCTAATAAGAACTTACCTCCTCTTCCCCGATCTCCTTGTCTGTGGTATTTTTGTCCCCCAGAGAGCAGTGAATTGATTGCATCACTGACATTGCCACTAGCAGCTTTAAGAGCTGACGTTGCTTCATCCACTGAGAAACCCATCTCTGTAATTCTGGCTACATCCTTGTCATTCACAAGCTGAAATGTAAACCATTTTTTGTCTTCACCAATGTGAGCCAGAAAACTGAATTATAAATTGTAAAAGTAATCCAGCATTTCCTTTAATCTTGTGTACAGTTTCTTCTCTATGTAGCCATGTTACAAGCTGAGTGATAAAAGAAACACTCACAAATTTTCCTCCACCAAAGGTCTTGACGCCTCCACTAGTTGACTTGGCTTGTAGGGCTTGGTTAAGAGCTGCTTGTCTCTGTAGCTCAAACTCACTATCCTCTTCAGTAACTTTTTTGTCTTTGGGAGTTCCCAAAGACTTAAAATTATCTGTTTCAAAAGAAAAATAATTTTAACAAATTATCGCATGTTTAAAAATAAATGCAATGAGATATAAGTTTTATTTTTAAAAAGTCAAGAATTGTAGCTATAATCGTTCTTGGAACCATAAGTGTTAAATAAATTGTGCAATGAAAAATTTTATATTCTTCTATTTATTCAACCTCTTCTGTGAAGTTCACCTTTTCTAGGAGGTGGCAATGGATCATTGGCTATTTTCTTTCCAAAAGGAACAAAAGGGGGAGGTCCCCCTTCTCCTCTTGCACTTGACCTTGTCAAAGATTGTTGTGCTAAAGTCTATAAAAGCAGAAAAAAAAAGCTTATAGGATTCTTAACAACATATAATTTTAAATGTTCAAAGCCTAATCATACTTAGGCAATAAATTATTATTTTTAAATGAGGAGGGGTAGGAAGACAGGGGAGTAGTCTTTAAAGATGAGATGCCAGCAAATTTACTACAGCAAGACGGTAATAGAATAATCTACATGGAAGCATATGAATACCTTCTTCAGTTCCCATGAATCAGCCAAAGCATCTACCCTACCGCCCAGTAAGCTGGTATTTTTGTTAGTTAACAGTAAGAAGTTTGTCTCTACTTCTACAGTTCCTGATAAAAGAACTTTACTCCCAGGAGGCGTGTTGACACTGTAGGAAGACAATGGCTCATTGGATAGGCAAATTTTGCAGAAAACTTTAGGAACATGACATTTTTACATGCTTGAAAATACTAGAGACTTAGTAAAATCATATGATAATTGAAACACAGCTTGTTGACATGTCTAGTGAGGATGTAAATTTTATGTTTATGATTAATTAGAGTTGTTCTTTTCAGAGCTAAAATCAATTTCAATGGGTATAAATTATTCTTTAAGTTGTAATATCTTAATTTTTCTTTGCCACTTCAGCATGAAGAGAAGGGGAGAAATATTGAGCTGGATAGTGAGTCTATATGAGATAGATCAAGACAGAGTGTGAATGACAAGAGTTACCTCAATCCTTTGATGGGCTCTAATGTCACAGCTGAGCATGTAACATGGCCATCAGACAGAGACATTCTGCACAGCTTTGGTGCAGCCTGAGACTCTTCATTGTCTTTAGGAGCTGAGATGACACGCAGTTTTTGTAGCTGTAAAACTAAAGGACCTTCAACCTAATGGAAGTTAAATGATTTACACAAATATTACAAAATATGGATACATATGTTAAGTGACAACTTAGAAGAATAAGACTTTCTAAATATAATTCTTAAAAAAAAGATAGAATGAAGAAAAATAGGAAAGAAAATTATTTTTCCTAAATCTTTAAATAACATTTAGATTTCATTTAAACAAGTAGTTGACAAAAGTCAAAGTAAATTTGTGTCATACTTACATAGTCTAATCTACCTCTGTTTATATCTTCATTCACCTTTGGTGCACCAATTTCTCGCAAATCAAGCTGTAAGAAATGTTAGACCTATTTGTAAATAAAAGCTTTCAATAAACATCAAGTTAGGATCTGAATGATTCTATATATAAAATCACATAATAAAAAGAAACATCGTTTATTGGGTTTTGTAAAGCCCCCCTGTGTTCCAGCTGAAAAATACTATGTCTCAATAGAGAGCAATTTCGTCACTTAAAAATCAATTTTTTCATTCTTAAAATATACTTATACACTTTCATAGCAGAATTTATCATATTTCAAACTTTATAAATTTTATATTTAATGTAAATAATAAATAATTTAACAAATTATAAGTATTGAGTCTTTTAAACATAAGTCTTTAAAATACAGACATACGTTGAAAAAAAAAATGTGCTAATCTTTACTGTCATTTTCAATTTATCTGAGTTTTTGAGAAATCATACAAAATGGACAATGTTTCTCTTCCTAAATATTCAAAAGGAAACATGATGTGGCACTTAATAATTTCAAGAATTCCTAACTTACATTCAAAGCCTTTTTTATAGAACTGTCTATTGAAGATTTACCATCATCTGTGATAGCAATGACAGCATCTTCTTTCAAGTACCTAATAAGAAAGATTTTGTTGTTCATTCATTTACCTCTATTTGTTGTAGCAAATTTTATGGAAACACAATATTTTTTTACTGTAATGTATAAGAACTATGATCAGATATTTTTTAAAAAAAATATATATATTCGCAGTAATGTTATGTATTAGCTGCCAGTACTTGTCACACATTTCAAGTGCCCTTGCATCTGCAGCCTTCACAAATAGGTTATTGTTGCCGACTTTACAAGTGCCCTTGCATCTGCAGGCTTCACAGCGGTAGGTTACTATTGCCCCTATAAATTTCACCAGCTCCAAATATGTCATAGTTGCTGTTCTATTTTGGCTAGTAAGAGTCTCGGCTTGAAGGCACTTATAATATGGTTCTGTTTTGTACAGGTTCAACATTAGTGGTTTTTCATCATCTCCTGATATACCCATTGATGTATGATGCATTTGTGAATTGTAGCTCTACCTAAGCAATGGGGCTGTGAGAGAAGCACCCAACTAAGGGACTTAGCTGGTTGTTGGTTATTTTGTCAATTCACATGCTGCCAGTCACAGTTTATTGTTTGCACAGCTGACACCAAAACAATTATTGCTGCTGCAGGCCTCTTTTATATGAGCTGTTCACAGTGAATCACAGTTCACAGTGACAGCAATTGTCCTTGTCTTTATAAACTGGCTGCTATATTACCCTGTGTATGCTAAGCCAGTCACTGGAATTGCTTGCCAATATTCAGATTTTAAAACTGTTAAGATTTTTAAAGACATTATTTTATTTAACTCTTTACATTTCTTGATTTTCTCCCTTTTTTGGAAAATTTGTCATGACATTACAGAAAGCTCAATAGCATTAAAGTTTGAAGTCCAAAGTTAATCAAGTAATAAATTGATTTGTAGGAAAATGAATGAGGTATCTAATAATAAATGTATGGTAAATATTCAATTAAGTATTTAAAAGTTTTAAAATAATAATTACATAACAATATTTTGAAATTGTTTACTTTTATTTTTGATGATCAGATTCAAATAAGGAAGAAAAAAACCTTTGGGAAAATGGTCATGAAATTACATTAGAAGGAAAGGAAATTCATTTTTCTATCTTACATGAAAATTGAAATACTGTAACAGCAAGTTATTTTTTTAAAACAATTTAAAGTGTATAAAATGGGGAAATAATTTTTACAAATGAACAACTTGTATAACTTTTAAACAACATTTTAAAAAAATATACATAACCACAATATTACATGTTTATAATTATTTACAGAAACAGTATGAATGCATAACCGTTAAAGTTTGTGGTAATCCACTAGGCAATTTCTGGTCTTTTTGAAGCAAAGATAAGTGTCACATGTGCTACATCTAATTGTTGATTTTATTTTGCAGTCCAGTCTTTGCACACATTTTACAAATTCTTCTTAGATTTGTTGAATCAGGCACAATCTCATGTGTTGTCATTTGTTTTTTGCTTACACTTACAGCATTTGAAGCAATTGGAATATTTTCAGTTTTTTGCAATCCAGCGAGTGAATGAATCAACTCTTCTGTGAAATCTAACTGGATATAACGATTTGGACGTTTCAGTTCCTCTATGTCAGGATTTTCCTTCCTCCATTCCTGGAAAAGAATATAACTCTTCACTCTAGCTATGTCAATAAAGTAGAAAAATAGAGTTTTCCAATACTTTTTTGTTTTTCTCAGTGTGTTGTATTTGTTTATCAGTTGGTCGCTTTTGTCAATGCCGCACATGAAGGTATTTTAAGCTTTTATTATGTCTGGTTGTCTCACCAGCAATGGTCTAAAAACTCCATCAACTTTTGTTTTTCTCTGGACAAATGAGAATCCATTGGCTGACATATAATTTGACACAAGTGAGACTGTCTTATTATCTCTCCACTGAACTGTTACTAATTCACCATCTCTTACCCATCGCAAATCTCATCTCTTTGATTTTTTCTCATAGACATGTACATCACACCAACCACTGTAAATGGAAGGCTTAGTAGGTCACATGGTAGCAGCATATTTATTAGTGTAGTTCACAAATGTTTCTACCAAATCCAAAGTAAAAAACAATTTAAAGAAATCCTTTGGATTTAGACACTGTCTCACTGAACCTCTTGTTGACATCTCTTCCCTGATATGTAAGCCAGGCTGGGAGAAACTTCGGAATAGGGACTGGTGGGCCGTCATCATGAACATTCACCCTGGGAATAATAAAAATGAATAAGCTAACTATACAATATCTCAATATGACATTTTAATTTTATTTAGCTAGGTATAAAAATTAATAATATTTAAAATGGCATCATACATTTCACTTAAGTTTTCAGCATATTTAATATTGTGTATAAGCATTAGGTCGAAAATTATATGTGGCATTTTATTTTTAGTATCTTTTGTTGAATAATAGTCAGAATATTTTTTTTTACATTGCTTAGCAACAGTTGTTAAGAAGAACTACTTCAGAAATTATTGGTATAGTAAAGTATATACAAAATATAAAATTATGTTATTGATCAAATTTCACTTTAAAATGGAGTTTGTATATTTATATATATTTAAGCAGAAAAATTACATAAATAGTTTAATAAAATTTTTTTTAAAGTAATTAAAAAAAAAATAGATGACAGAAAACTCGAAAACTTACTTTCTTATATTTGCATTTGCAACTGGCTGCAAAGGCATAATTTCTTCAAAATCAGAATCACTTGAATCTGGTTCCTAAACCTCTTCTTCAGAGGATTCAGATAGTAATTGATCAATATTTTCTTCAGTAATATCCATTTTTAAAAGAATTCGAGCTCCGACTACATTGGCGTCAGACACAAAAATGGACTAAGCTTAGCGTCTCTCGCCGGTCACGTGCAATATTTTCAAATTTAAAAAAAAAAAAAAATCATAACAAATTTTTATTTTTTAAAATATATTTTCAATATATAATTTGAGTAATTTAAATAAAAACAAATAAAAATAAATTAATAAATAATTAGTCTATAAAAACCTGCGTACTTATTAGTATTAGTATTAGTATTAGACATTATTAGTACACTATCTTAGGTCTTAGATCTATATATTATAAGAGGAAAGAATAGAGTTAATGCAATATTTATAGTTCTTACAAAGATATACATTATCATCTTTGACTCTTTATATCTATATAGACAATATAGCATATTTATATTATATAGAATTCGTAGTCATTTTGTGGCTTAAGTGTACGCAGGCCAAGGCCAAGAGTTTATGTTTATCTATCTAGTCTAGGTATACCACAGTGATCAGTGGAATCAGTGGTTAGCGTAGGGCGTAGGCCAAAATATGATTTTTTAGCTGGGTGTAGTGTACCACCGCTGTGTATAGAATACATAATATATAGTCATAGAGACAAAAGTAAATCAAACAAAACTGACTAAGGTTTTTTTTTTTAACTTAAAGTTAAAGTAACGTCAGTTAATAAAGTAAAAAAAAAAAAATTAATTTTAAATTTTAGGTCATTGGCATTGTTGACGTAAGAAAATCGACACTTATCAAAACAAATAGTATCTTTACATTAATAATTATAAAATATCATAATTAAGTTCAAACTGAACAAATTCTAAATAAATGCAAAGTTTTCCAATAGGTTTACATTGAAACAAAATAACGTGTCACGTACCATCCTCGTCTTGCGAGTTCCGAAGCCGCCATATTGTTTACGGATGTTTAATTGCCAGGAAAGAAAATGTTCATAGTTTTAACACAATTTTATTTTAAAAATGGGTCAGAACTTGCATTATTATGTTCAGTATAGTATAGGTCTAGTATTGCTAGAAGTTTTTAACAACCAATTAGATCTAGATCTAATCAATTTGTATAGTTATATAAAATATTTCAGAGAAGTTATTTATTTATAAAAGAATAATAAATAATAAGACTAGACAGCGTCAGTATTACAAAATGTGCGTGATTCACTGATTGCAGTATTAACAGACTTAAATAATTGTTATGTCAGTTATGTTCCATGCGATTGAGGCGATTGCATTGTTATTTTGTTTGAAGTAATTAAGAAGTATAAGAATATTTTTTATACCGTTCCCAAAAACTGCACACATCTTAATATATCATATTAAGCAAATCACTTGGATATTTTTAAATATATCTTTTAAAAACTTAAATATCATTCATATTCATGGTTTATGTCTAGTACTGCCTTTTTAAATTACGGTAGTTGTTTTTTTTAAATATTGATTGTTGGTTTTCCTGCTTTCTTATTCAAACAACCCGCTCCTCAATCAAATTCCAGACGGGAATTTAACGACAGTTTGTATGTGTTTGTTCTTGCACATGAAATACGATTTGTTTGTATCTTTATGATTATGTATATCTGAGTGGTGTTTTAAATAATCATTGTGTTGTGTTTCCAAGTTATGAAAACCAACACTTAATCAACACTTAAAACTCTAATGACAATGCAAAAGTAGACACAAACCATAGATACGCGCATTAATCTATATAGAAGCGCGTCTGAAACAGATAACATAAGTAAAATAAGTGTTATAAGTTATACTACTTTGTACTCATACCATATGGCATAATATCTTATCTTAAGATATACAGACGCTCCTTCTATGCAGAAGATAATTGCGTCCACAGACCATGAGAGATGATCTGTTGGCAAGTGATGCAGCGGTCACAGGCCACAGCTATAACTATAGGGGTTCCACGCATTACCCCAGCCGCCTAACTATTGTCTAGTTAGGTACCCATTCGGAGCTGGGTGACTCGGGGACTCCTCAGGCCGCGAGAACAAATCATGTGGATTCGAACCCGTGACCATCGGTATGACAGTCGAGAGCGCTACCTCTCGACCACCACGTCCCACATGTTTCTAGGTTTAGACATTTCATTCATATAAAAGTTGATAGAAGAAAAAGGATATTTTCTTCTGAAATTATTATTTATATGTTGTATTATTTATCTGTTTTATTACAATTTTAAATTCCAAGAAAAGGGCCTCATTGACATTGCAATTGCAGCTTGAAATAATTCTTATGTCTTTGTCTTCAAATGATTAAAAATGCACTGAATAAGGTTATTACACATCACTTAACTGTTAAAATTTTTAATTTACCTATAGCCTATGGCCTATGGTAAAATTATAATTAGAAGGTTCCCCCCTCCCCCTAAACCAAGAACCATCGAAATAAATTAATAATTTCAATCAGTGACATCCTCATTAAAAAAAAGTATTATCGTTCCTTTAACTTAACTCTTTTTTTTTTAAATATTGTTTTGAGTCTTTCTTCATCTCTTAATTTTATTGTTTAAGCAGGAGAAGATCAGTTAAAAGAAAAAAAAAGACCGATATTTTTAATTCACTTTTCGCATATCTTATGTGGCGTTAAAAACTGGAATGAAGCATGCATTCTCATTGGATAAACTTCAACACTGAAAGATTATTTTGAACGACTGTATTATTTAATTTAAATACACACTCACAAAATAGTCCTCTTTTTCAAATGTCCATCAAGTGGTATATTATAATAGTATTTAAAATAATTTATAGACTAGATTTTTATTTTATTAGTATTAGTTATTATTGGTATTAGTATTTCGGTTTAAAATATAACTACTGGAGTTACGAAACTCTATGACTATGAGTTATGGAGTATAGTTACTATAGTATAATTTAGTATAGTATAGTATTTAGTATAGTCAGTATTAGGGCCTAATTTAGGCATCTGCTTCTACTCTATAATTAATTTATTGTAAACAGTAGTTAGTCTAGTTAAGTTAGTGGTTCTTAGTAAGCAGTTAAGTAGGCTTAACTGGACTGGAGTATGCCCTTCATCTAGAAAAGTGTTAACTGTTGAGACTGTTGAGTAACAAAGAAAAAGAACCAAATAAATGCAACATATTTCATTCAAGGAAAACACTAATCCAAACAAAAGAAGCAAAATACTTTGGAGCATGAGTAATAATAAATGAGAAATTATAATGGAATACCCATGTAAATAAAACCTTAGGCTTTCTTTATAATTAATAAAGTCAAAGACAATCTTTTAAAGATGTAATAAGAATATACAACTGAAATGCTACCAATACTACCAATTTTAGTGAGACCTTAGTTTTCTAGAATGAGCAACGACTTCTGTATGAACTGTACAGGACCCATCCACTAAACAAAACATTGATAAACAAGAACTAATTCAAAAAGGAGCTGCCAGACTCATTACTGGCATTACTGGGGAATATTCAAAACTGACAAGAGTAACACCATTAGTTAAATAATTAAACCTTGAAACACTAGAAGATCAGATAAAATAACAAAGAGTGAAACAGTAATAAAACATTGGACCTTTGGGAATTAATTCTAACTTGAAAATACAACAAAAGATAATCTAATAGAGCCCTCAAATAAATATAGGGATAAAAACAATTTCCTTATCAATAACAAACAAAGACTAGTTCTGTTTCTTCCCATCCAGAATTCAGTTGTGAAATGGGTTGCTTGAGGGACCCAGAAAAACCAAAACTCTGTTAACATTTAAAACTCTAATAAAAATGCAAGACTAGACATAAATCATGGATAAGCGTAGGACAGAATAATCTTCTTCATAGAAGAAGCATCTGTAACTGATAAGATAAGATTCTCCATCTTTTGACAATATCATTAAAAATTGTGCTAGAAATTTTGCAATTAAATGAATGGGACAAGTTTTAAATCAAGTCTGAGTAACTCTATTCAACTATGTACACTGTACACACATATTCTAACTGTAACTGTTCGGACCCTAACAACATTTTTGAGATCACTCAGATTCAGATCACTAATAGCTAATAATCTCCAACTAATAAATAGTAATTTTAATTAATTTAATTGGACTATGAAAAACTTTAATTTCTCTTTCAGTATAATTCTTTGTTGATTGAAGTTTGCTAAGTTTATGAATGCAGCTTCCTGAAGTTATACTTATATCACTATCATTTTGTTAAAAATTATCCCTAACAGATTTTGAACTGTTTTCAGTCCAGCTAGATATCCAGAATTGAAAAGCAGTTTCTTTGGTTCAAGTTTTTGGTAAAAAAAATGGTGATAATAACATTGGTCTTCAAGTCGTTTTAATCTATTAATCAAAAGAGAAAAAAGAGCATGTTTGTAAGTATCTTTTATCAGTGGCGTCGCTAGGGGGTGCGTCGGGGGCGGGCCGCCCCAGGTGACACCATCAGGGGGATGACACCAGAATTTAAAATTCTATATATTCCCGTTATTTGGCACTGGAAAACTCGAGGTAGTTCTATGGGTTAAATCGTGAGGGGGTGACACCATGAGCTACTGCCTCGGGTGACACCAATCCTAGTGACGCCTCTGTCTTTTAGTAGACTGTTGTATATATGTAGTATACAGAAACAAAGAATAGGTTTTCTAAATTTGTCTTTTATTTTGAAATAAATACTCATTAAGAAAAGTTTTAAAGCTAATTAGAAATAAAAAATGTTATAAGATAGGCCTAGACAGAGGGGGTCTGCGGAATGCACCAAATTCTGTACATTGCTGTTATTTAGCACTGGCAGTGATGGCAGACTCAGGAGAGGTCAGTGGGGTGACAATGTGGTGACAATGTGAGCTACCACACTGGGTGACTCACACCCTAGTGACACCTCTGGACCAAGAAGAGCTATTTATTACTATTAACATCACTTTGATTGACTGAAGTTGAACTCCTAGACACATTTTGTAATTTTACAAATTGCAGATTTTATTTTTACGTCTGTTTGCATGATTTTATTGTAATGAGTTAAATTTGATTTCTAATTATATACCGTGACACAAATTAAAATTTGAAATAAATTTAGATAATAGTAAATAAAATTCACTTAATATAAAACATTGAAATATTTTTGTTTAGATTTATAAATATAAAGCATGTCAGAGTAGTCCCACCATGACTCATAACATGATATTTTTAATATTATACCTCAAATTTCATAATATTCATCTGCCCCATTACATCTTTCAGAAATCTACTGAAATTATTCTTGATACAAACAGGGTCAATCTCATTGTTTATAAGTTAATCCAGGGTCTTTCATGTTGCTTTTGTAGAAAATTGTTTCCCCCCTACACTAATGCCTGTGTATTATCAGCACAAAAAGCAATAAATACATCTGTCTATTTTTCGTATTATTTCTTTGTCAGTGTCTCTTTATTGAGTAGTCTAGAATAGAAATCATTCTTTGCTTCTCTGCTTCATTTATAGTAAGGGCATTTAGCTGCACAACATTGAACTTAACATCCATCTTTAATGCTATAAATATTGCAATTATTATCATTAACCTTTCTAATTGGAATAAGAAATTGTTCTAGTCCCCTTCCATTGTGTTATACGAATTTTCATCTTCATGGCATGAATAACCGAAAAATGGTCTCTCCTCATGTCAATGTGAGTCCTCCTGATTGCTTGCTTCTTGACCCATAGATTACTTAGGTTGCGCTTTCTCTTTTGTGTTGTGCATTGTGCACACATTTCAGTTATCAAACTGTTGTTTCTCAAATAAAAGTCTCAGCTTAAAACTCAACCCTTTTCAGGTTAGACTATTTTATGCCTATGTCCCTCTTTCAGGGACTGCCTATTTGGGTATAATGAGTTAAAATTTGAATTCATCATTGTTTTTGTAACTGTTTTTTTTATACTTAGGAGGATTACTTACCCTATGCTGAAACCATTTATACAAGTATGAAGGTTGGCTTTGCACCTGTTAGCTTGAACCCCCTTTCAATAAGCTCATCCACCATAAAATTTAGGTTTTTCAATGGCTCATGATAATGTTATGAATTTTTTAAAAAATATTTAATTAAATTTTCTTTAAGAGGTTACTTTTTTTTTTTACTCCCAGTTTAACAAAAAAAGCAGAAAACCCAGTAAAAGCACATCTTCTACATTGTTAAAAAGTACACAATCTGATGACCATGGTTTTAATGGAGGGGATCCATTTATTGAATCTGTTGACTTCCAGCACATGGGTGACAATGAAGTGGACCAACAATTCGAGCAGTTACTTGTATGTGTTTTAACATTTATTTCGTTCAATTTACAGTGCAGCTAAAGATGTTTTCTTGTGCACGTAGAAAAATAAAAAGCATTGTAGTAATAATAAATAAGGCAATTAATACTACCTTGGTATCACAGCACAAAGATAATCTAATATAACCTGCAGATAGACATAGGGGTAAAAATACTTTTCTCCTTTGGTATGCAAGAACTAACACATATGAATTCTCATTTTTTCCCGTCCATAATTCGGACGTGGAATAGGTTGCTTCAGGAACACAGGAAAACCAACATTCAAAACTCTAATTAATAAAAAGGCAAAATAAGCCAAGGAAACATAAATCTTCTGTACAGAAGGAGCGTCTCTAACAGATTAAATACATATCAAATATGATAATTGCAAGACTTTTATTAAGCAGTTATGGCATCTGCTCTAATTTATTTATAAAAATCACATATCTGTTTGGGGTGACTTTTTTGTTTTGGCCAAAACTTAAAATAAAAATTTTAAAAAACATTAAAACAATGGATAATTTGTAGCACATTGTCTTTTAATATAGGCTTCATTAGCAGATTAGCTCTGACCACATTATGAAGGCTATCATTATTTGTTTGTTAAAAATTTAGGACAGTTGTTTTTGTTAAGTAAATCTTTTTTAACATGGATATGTTAAGTTAACCTTTTCCAGTCATTGTAGAAACTACTTGAAATCTTTCTGAAAATCTCCATTACATGTTGACTCCATAACTGGACCTTTGAAATACTCAATAGTTTTGTTTTATAGATTAATTTATTATTTAAGACCATCTAAAAATCTGTATCAATGAGGTTTACTTTCTATTTTACAGACCTATAGATGTAAATTAATTAGGATCTTTGTGCTTTATTTTATAGTGCACTTTAATTGGGAATTCAGAGAGTAAAGTGTTGAAGCATTTGATTTTAATTGTTTTGAAGTGAGAAACTGGAAAGTGTAAGATTTAGAAATAAATACAAATCCCTTTTTTAGGATGACATGAACCTCACAGAAGAAAAGAAAGCACCACTCAGATCAAAGGATGGTTCTTTCAGAAGGCAGATGTTACAGATGCATGTTAGAGGTGTCACCAAGGTGAGACAAACTTTTTTGTATTTTTATAAGAAATCCATGAAATTCAGATATTAAATCTCTGATAAGTCTTCAAGATCACTATATATACGAGTGATCCATTGTGTTTAAATTTAATATTATAATCTTTTATGACTAACATCTGCTAATCTATGCTTGTTAATTTCAATGAGGTGAATGGAGACATATCAAAGAGATATTTTAATTTATAGACATAAACAGCATATGTTTTGTTGTATTTTGACATAATACTGAATCAAGAAAAAAAGAACCTAAAAATAGTTTTCTTTAGTCCCATCTTACAAATTAAAATTTTAAAATACTTCTTTATCATGTATTGTCAAAACATATACTCTTAATAATAAATCTTAATCCAGAATTAAGATAAAAGCTGAGAGTACTACAAATAAACAACTAATTGTGTTTAACTCTGTATTGCAACAGCTGTATATGATTGCAAATTTAATTCCAATCACTTATCTCGTCAAAAATGATGGTATTTTAAGGTTAAATGAAGTTTAATTCAGTTAACAAAAATATCAACACTGATTTGCATGATCAGAATAACATGTAAAGCACTAGTATGTTTTAATTTTTTGAAATTTGGTTAGTTGGTTAAAAATTGTAATAGTCAATTGCATATTAAATAATACTCTCTAAGAGAAGAAACTAATCTTCTTTATTAAGGTTAAATTTATGTGTAGTTTAAATATCTGTAAGCTGTATTTTGCATAAGAATACTGTGCCTAAAAAAAAATTAATGATTCTTTTGTAGTCCAAAGGTGGAGAACTTGACACTCCTCAAGCTTTTATTAATAGCTTGATGGTCCCTGACCTCAAAGGAGGTAAAAGATTACAGGTTCTGGAGGCTCTCAGAGTGTCACTGACCAGTAAACCTGTGAGGTACAGAGATTCTTTGAAGTGTGTTATCTTAAATAGTAGGCTTTACAAGTTTAAAATTAATATTTGAAATGAAATTGACAAGCTAGGTTAAATAATCATTACTACAAAAATATTTTGCTGTCATATTTTTCTCTAAATTATTTCTTGAAGAATTTAAAATTCACATTTTCCTCCAATTTATACGATATCATCCACTGGCTGAGGTGATCATAACGACATATTCCTCTAAAATAAATGCATAGACTGAACAGTTGAAACTCTTCATTTAGTGGTAATGATTATGTCATCACAGAAAGAAAAATATGGGATTGAATTTTAATTTAATAAAAGACATAGTGTCAGATACAGACTCAAGTATAAAATGAAATGCTAATTGTATTATTTATCCATAAAAACTAGAGCTGGTACTGATAAAAAAAATTTTGTTTGATTAATGGGGAAAAATTTAATCAAATAATTTCAATTAAATATATTTTTAAACGCATATATATATCCTGTTAAGTTGCGATTCATTATTTTGCTAAATCAGTTAAGTCGCATCCCAAATTTTGTGACGTAACAGCAAATTCACATTTACATATTGAATGTGTTAACAAATCATAGCATTGCATCTGCTTTTAAAAGTAATGTCTTTATTTTAAAAGATAAAAAGTGTAGATAGTACGGTACATATGGAATGGCATTAGAGCTCTCAGTTTAAGACTCAGAAATTCTTTTAGTGACTTCTCCCCCTTTCTCAGAGAGGAAGTGTCATTTTGTGACACTCAGGAGATGCTCTGTCCTAAAGACAGGTCCTCCAGGCTCCTAGGAAAGTGTTTGGATTTGGCTTTCATGTAGAAAAAGTTTCAGAAGGAGGTGACAAATTTCCCCTACTTTGACCCATTTCCAATTTGGCGTCATTCCAGGAAAGCTTACGAATCAAAGTTTAAAATTTTGAACGCTACAGATTTAACTCTGAATATTTTCAAAATTTTTGCTGATGCTCTGAAAATTCCCTAAAACATTATCATTGAAATCATATCATATCATATAACATCTTAAATAGCCATGTCTTGATATGGCATACTGTACCAAAAGATACACTACATTGACATTAATGGTCCTTGGAAATATTTTGTTTGATCAATATCCATTTCTAGGTTATTTTAATTTAAAAGATGTGCAAGGTACATTTTTTAAAAATGATACATTGATTAATCTACAAGTTTTATCATTTAAATTTTGAACTCATATAATCTAAAATAATTAAATTAATTATATATATTTTTTCCTATTTTATAAGTTGGGTAAAGGAGTTTGGCGAGAGGGGCTTGAATGCCATCCTGATGAATCTTAACCTTTGCTGCGATAAGTAAGTGAAATTTTGTAGTACTCACTTCATTGAATTAATTTATCCTGCTAAGAAAATCTTCGTCAGTTCAATGGATCTTATTTTGTAACCTGCAATAGTTTTCCCTATTAATTTGTTGCATGACTTTCCCTCCCTATATTTACATCTTTTAAAAGTATCTCAGAGCAGAGAAGTACATATGAATGTGTGCGGTGTCTGAAAGCTTTTATGAACAACAAAGTAAGTTTAAATACATTTTTTTTTACAAAGAATTAACAATTTTTCTGTCATAAGTTGTTTTTTTTAACTCTTTTGACTTATAGCAGAAATATAAAGTAGGGTTGTTAACGGTTAACCGGTTATTCGGTTAACCGGTCCTCAGACCAGGACCGGTCATCTTTATTCGGGACCGTAGGACCGTGTAACCCAAAAGAAAACAACAACAACAAAAACTAGCGTTAACGCAGTGAAAAAAACTAGTGAAAAAAACAACACAAGCGGTAACGCGTTTCGCCTCTCCCTCTCGCTTTGTCGCGGTGAGTTAAAGCGATACCAAGATCCAGCCGATTAATCGCCCGATATCTTTGCTACGTCTTTCAAATACCTCTCGTAATATAGGTACATGTACTTCACTAAGCGGCCGGTCATCTTTATTCTTGACCGTAGGACCGCCTAACCCAAAAGAAAACAACAACAAACCTAGCGATAACGTAGTGAAAAAAAAAACACAAGCGGTAACGCCTCTCCCTCTCGCTTTGTCGCGGTGACTGTACTAGACCAACACAGTGCGCGTTAGATGTCAACAACGGTCAAGGCCGAGGCTGTTTCTATTTATATTAATTATAGTCTGTTTCTTATAAAGACAAAGAAAGCTATAAGAGCTTATGACCCCGTGACCTATCCGCATTTTCTGATCACCGTTTTATAGTCTGTTTCAGTTCAGGCACACAAATTCGAGTTCGGTCTTTTAGTGACAGTTTTCCTGCTAGTCAAAGGGATTTGATTACCACATTAATACTAGTAATAGTACGCCGAGTGTAGCTCAAACCCTATTTGAACAGAAAAAAACGGGGAGGGGGAACATGTGCGTCGCAAAATTCAATTATTCTGGCGAGTTGACGATCGAAAAATAATGTTTTTTAAAAATAAATTCCACTCTATCGTAGCTTTATAATTTTATTATATTATTAATTTTAAAATGCGAGTTGATCGGCATCACACACAAGAGAGGTAAACATGACGTCACAAAGGACGGGGCGAGGCGTTGGTTTTTTGAAAGTAATGAAAAAACCTTGCTAACTTTAACGCACTTTTGAACCTGTCCTCTTATTTAGACCGGTGAACTACCAGTACCCAAAATAAAATATTAAAAAGACAATTAACCATCATTGTTTAGTTAATTTTTTGGATTAACAAAAATGCTTTGAAGTGAGGGGCATGCGGAAAGAGCTGAACGCAAGCGGGGGAAAGCGGGCTTTGATGCCATCAGACGATGCCAGGCGACAACATTCTCTTGTTAGTTCTCAAATGGGTCTCAAAACATTAGGGATATAAGGACGAGCGGTTAACCGGTCTTTTTTGAACGGTTAGTCGGTCCTCAAAAACGAGCGGTCTTAACAACCTTAATATAAAGCATTTAAGCCCTTGATATTGTTAAAGTGAGACATACAAAAAGGAAATTAAAAGCAAATATTTACATATTTGGTCATCTAAAAAAAAGTTTATTATTAATTGAAACAAATGTTGGAACGATTATAGCTGGGGCTTCAAACTATCTTACAAAATAATTTAATTCCTGCTACCATTCTATTACACTTTGATAAAAGAATATCAGAATAGGAACACAGAATATTTTTCTAAATGAACTTAAGTTGTTTAAAAATAAAGTTAGGCATCTCTTGATTTATTCCTTTTTACCTTTGAACACTTAATCCTGCTTTAAGCTCATCCTAACTTCAGCTAAATGTTATAAGTCTGTGAGTTATAACACACAAATTATTATAACAAAATTTTAGGAGAGCTATGGGCTAATAATTAAAAAAAAGATCACACAAGTAACTGGGAATGTTATTCTAATTGAACTTAAGTTATTGTTTAAAATAGAGTTATGCAACTCATGATTTTTTCCTGTTTTCCTATTAATACTTTATCCTAACGTCAAGTTCATCTTAACTGTCTCTAACTGTTATAAGTTTCTGAGTCTTAACACAAAAATTATGTTAACAAAAGCAATAGTAGGACTAAAGTGGCTCTGTTATGAAAGCTAAAAAAAAAGTATACATATTTGTTTAGACCATAATAAGAAACAATATGACAAAATCAAGATTGTATGAATTTTCTTACATCGCTAAAGCAATGGCATTAGTTGACCTCATTCAGTAACTTTCATCAACTAAACTATCACATTCTGTATGTACTGGGCAGAGCAAGCTGCACTCATGTTGTAAATTATAAAAGAAAATCAAACACCAATGATATAATTTCTATTTTTTATTGAGCATCATGCAGCTGAAACATCACCCACAGTTAATAAGTCAGAATGACTGGGAATAGCCTCAATTTGCTTAAAACGTATTCAGCAAATGATTTAATACAGATATAATTAACTTTAAATTCAGTTATATAGTGTTTTCATTCATTCTGTCAATGAATATAATTTGCATTGTAAAATCTCTTACATTTTAAGGCATCTGACTTTGTGTAAATATATATGTGCTGTGCCTATTATTGATATCTTCTCCAATGCCTGCAAAGAATTTGGTCTGCAAATCAGCTTGAAAAAGACAAACATCATGGCCCAAGACACATTCTCCTCCTACCATCAATATCGACAATGAAAACTTTGAGGTTGTGGACAGCTTCATCCTACTTGGGGTCCAAGGTCTCCAATACACTGTCCATCGAGGACGGGATAAACAGTAGAATAGGCAAGGCAGCTGCCACAATGGCTAAACTAAATAAACGGGTCTGGCGAAACCCAAGCTAATGTAGCAAACAAAACTGTGTGTCTATCAAGCCTACGTCATCAGTACGCTGTTATATAGGAGCGAGACATTGACCATTTATACATCCCATGAGCGCAAACTTAATAGCTTCTACTTAAGGTGCCTACGTCGCATCCTTGGCATCAAATGGCAGGACAAAGTGCCAAAAAAGTAGGTCCTAATGCATGCCAATATCCAAAGCATGTTCTCAATCCTTAGTGAAAGACACCTGAGATGGCTAGGACATCTAAAAAGAATGAGCCCTGGCCGCATTTCCAAGAACCTCCTATATGGAGAACTGGCATTAGGAAAAAGGGAGACAGGTGGACCACATCTGCAATTTAAATATGTCTGCCAAAGGGACATGAAAGCAACCAAAATACGCACAAGCAACTGGGAGTGTAAGACAGAAGACCGATCTACGTGGCACACAGTTGTAAGAGAGGTCGTGATTGTAGCTGAGGAGCGAAGGATGGAGGAGGCTACAGACAGAAGAGCTTGGAGTAAGACCAAAACATTGAACTTGTGTGCAAAAGCTGTGGTAAAGACTGTCACTCAAGGATAGGACTGCACAGCCACACGAGAAAATACAACCCAACCCAACAGTGATGCAAATATCGTCTTGCAAGATGAAAGGATGCTGATTATTGATATCTTTATAAAAAAACCACATACAGTTTTGCTTCTGAACTGATTTGACTTGTTTTTGCTGTTCTATTTACTTATTGTTACTTAAGAACATTTTAACTATATTAACAAATTTAAAAAAGGAGCATCTATGATTACATATTTTTCTTGTTATTTTATTTTAAAACACCATTAGAACAAAATTTACAGCTACCATGGATACTACCTGTAATTTCAGTTTGGTCTCATGAGTATTTTGGACCATGAAGAGGCACTGACCATCATGTCAATGACTTTGTACCCATCAGATCCATCTACAATGCTTGAAGCTGTTCGTCTGCTTGCCGCCATGTGCCTTGTACCACCTAATGGGTATTGAATAGTTAAAAAAGCATGTATCACCAAATGAAACTATATTAATTGAATGAAAGAATTTTTTTTTTTTAAATTACTGTCTAAAATATTTATTGAATTTCTAAGTATTATATGCTTATATTTGTTGTCTGAATTGTGCATAAAAGAGTTTAAGCTCTATGGATATCAAATCGGGGAACACAAGCAATAGCAATGTTCTTCTAAGGTTTGTTGGTCCGTGTGCAAAGTTAAAAAAATTTGTGCACAGATTTGCACTACTTCCATTGTTTGAGCAATATTTTTCAAAATTTGCTGAGTGTAGTTTGAAATTACTGCACAGCATCTGTCAGATGCCTGTGCATGCACAGCTATGCAACTTTAAAGGAACATTGGTCACAAGCCCCTGAAGAGTGTATTTAATTAGATTGATTCCATTCAGTTAGAAATTCAAGTGTTTTCTACAAAATTAAAATGTTTAAGTTTTAAACTCATGAAATTCAGCTAGATTATAAGTAGAAGATTGGCAAAGGCATAAATGATTGCAAGTGTGACAGGTTCAAGATTCCCTTGTTATCTATTGATATTATGAAACTGATGTAACACGCATAGCAAAACCATTCATGCCAGCTGATATCATACATTATTGTTGGTACATAATCTTTATATTATAAAAAATAATTCCTCAGACATGAAAAAGTGTTGGAAGGTTTGACTGTGTGTGGGGAAATACGAAGCCAGGAGAGATTTGTTCCCATCATCAGTGGTCTTGCCATGAGGGACAATCCTGCCATGCAGGTTTGATTTTTTTGTCTGTTATCAATTTATTTCTCTTCTCACATTCTTTCAATTAGAAAAGAACTATAATTAACCCTCATAATCACTTATGCTTCATGTTAACCTCATATATAAATTTTTTAAATATGGCATCTATTCCTTTTAGCTCCATAAATGTACTAGTTAATAAGTTAAGCTTGTTTGTAATATTGCTGATGAATATCTTTTGGCTGAAATATTCACTTTTAAAATATTTTTTTAAAAATTTCAGTAACCCTCACTATATTTATAAACTTATTTATATATATATACAAATGTAGTTAGATTTAAGCAAACATCAATCCTATACGCTTTGGTGTAACAGAGCAAAGATACTCTCAAAATAATCTGTAAATGTCATTAGTTAAATTTAATAACTACTTATTATAAATAATTAAAAGTTGATGTTATAATTCATAGTTAGAAACAGAGGTGTCACTAGGGTTGATATCACTTAGTGCAGTAGCCTTCTCGACTTACCCCATAGACCTCTTCCAAGTCTGCCTGTGCCAAAAAGCGGGAGCATAAAGAATTTTACATTTTATTGTCACCCCACATGACTGGGTCACCCGGTGCGTTCTGCTGCTCCCTCCTTCCCACACCACTCTAGTGATGCCTCTGGTTAGAAAACTGTAATAGCCTCTCTTCATTCATGTGTAATTTTTAATTCTTCCTTATAAAATCCCTTATATTTTCTTTAAAATTTTGTCTGTCTGTCATGGTCCTGTGGAAAAACAAAAGTTAAAAATGACCCACTTCCGGGGATCCTATCGAGCTGAAATTTTGAACATAGACTTTTGTCACCTAACAATGCATTCTTATCAAAATTTCATATAGATCGTAGTACGTAAATTACATTAATTAATCTTTAGATTTTCTCTATGTATCTCTATACACATGTAAATATTATGCTAGTCATGTCGCGCGGTGCATATTTTATTGAACGTAATCATACTTTTAGTTATGTCTTATTTATAAAGTATTTATAGTTAAAAACTTTGTTTTTACAGGTTGTTTAATTTAAATTCTATTTTATATTATGTTATTGTTCTCATTCATCAGTATTTCTTGTACCCAGTGTTTTTCTTTTCCACCTGAACACAGTCCTCTTAGTATTTACCCTAGTAAAAATCTTATTAATTTCACCATTCCTTGATATTTATATTTCTAATATAACATATTAATTAAATATATTTTAAGGTTGCAAGATGGACCTAATAGATATGTCCTTCTAAAAAAAGTATACTTTTAAAATCAATTTGATTCTAATATTATATTTCACCCAGGTTGCCTGTATCCAGGTAGTCAATGCCATTGTCTTCACACCAGATGATATTGATTTCAGAATGCACTTAAGAAATGAGTTCATGAGGACAGGGCTCATAGATCTGTTAGAAGTAAATAACTTTCCTATATTTGCTGTTAAAAGTAATTTCTAAAAAGATTCAATAATAATCATATAATGTGTTATTTAAAACAACATTTTTTTAAATGTATAATCACAATTTTTTTTTAAAGTATAGAAAACCATGCACTTTTTTTTAAAGTTTTGATTTTAAGCTAATGTAGCTTAGGTTAAGTGAACAATTTATTCACATAAAACATAATCAGCATTTTGTATGGTTTAATTTATTTCTAATAAATAAAATATTTAAATCATCAATGCATGTAAAATCTTATGTCAAGCAAAGACTTTAAAATATAATTAGGAGTGGATATGAATTCATTTGGGACATCAAGTTTGTGTATTCTTAGTTTGGTCAAGATCCATCCATCCTGTAGCCAATTTTTAAAATTATATTTACTAGCTTATTGCAGAAAAAATGACATTCTGGCCTCAATGGTACACTTTGATCATTGTGTCAAGTTTAAAAGTTTTTCATTTTGTATCCTGATGGATAGATAAGCTAAGTTTGAACCATCGACCCATATGTATCTGTTTATGTTTTGTAGCTGAACCTGGTATTTAATTTCTTTTTAAATAAAGAAATTAAAGAAAAAGAGGTATAAGTCTAAGCCATAAATGATACCAACGATTTAAAAAAGTTTTATTTAGATATTTTGACTTTCACTCCTTTATGGAAAACAAGTTTTAAATTATTTAAATAAATTTGCTGCAAAAATCTTATTTCATAGTCATTAGATAATCAAGAAGATGAGGAGCTGAAGACCCATGTTAAGATCTTCCATGAGCACAAAGAGGAAGATCAGGAAGAGTTTTCTCATCGCTATGACAATATAAGCATGGAAATTGAATATCCTTTAAAAAATTAACATAGCATTGGTGAATGTTATTACGTTTACTTCTTTGATTTATGAGAAATGAGGATAGATAAATTCTTTTAGCTTACCTTTGAAAACTAGTTATTATAATAATAAAAATGAAGTTAAATATGGGCTTTATTATTCCTTTTTGATTAAAATTGTTTAAAATTAAGTCATATAAATATAACTAACAAAATCAAATGTGTTTCACCGAAAACATATAAAATTCTTGGGCGTAAAATTATATAATAAAATTAGTAGCTTTTTCAAAATAATAAAGATACTGATCTACTTATTTTAAAATATATACATATTAGGGAATACAAACATAACCTCTAATTATTATGAATACAGGTTAAATTACATTCTCAGAATTATATGACAGTGGCGTGCTAGGAATTTTTAGGAGTTTTGGGGCTCCCCTCAAGTGGGGGCCTAGGGGGACTTTCGAATTCCCCCCCTCCCCATTCCATAGCTACACCACTGTCATATGGTAAAATTAGAACTTAATTAAAATTTTAAAATGTCATTTAAATAAATATAATTTTGTTCCTTAGCACCTCACAGACCCTACAGCTTGTTTTCAGCTACTTCTTCGTTCTGTTGGTAACACCATTGCTGAACCATATTTCCTGTCCATATTACAACACTTATTATTGATACGAGATGATATTTATGCCAGGTAGGTGTTAATTTTAAAGATGAGTTTTTAAAAAATATTTTGGAGATCTTAGCGTTACATTTTTTACTTTATAAACATTGCTTTTGATTTGGTTTAAAAATTACAGCTGGAAGGGAGGGCATGCTTACAATAATATCAAAGGAAACTTCAACATACAAGTTTGAAATAAACTCACATGAATATTCAAATTTAACATTTTCAAAACGACTTTTTTGGGGTCTTGTTTTAAAAAGTGACTGGTTTATTTTCTATCAGAACAAGGTTTGAATATATAAATTAGGGTCTTACCAATACAGAAAGTTTGTAGAACTGTTGTGTTGCTTCCATTTTTTATCTGAACGTCCTGCTAGTTGAGTCTAGATTTACAATGAATAATTTAAGTGGTTTTTTTGCTACATTCTCTGAATGAAATTAAAAGAGTTAAAATTGTATTCCCCCACAGGCCGCAGTATTACAAGTTGATAGAAGAATGCATAACTCAGATAGTTCTTCACCGTAGTGGATGTGACCCTGACTTCAGACAGACAAAACGTTTTGATATTGATGTTGAGCCTCTATTAAGTAAGGATTTATTTTTAAAATTGCTTCAGTTTCATTTATCTGACATTTATTTAATCTTTAATCTTTTAACTAAATTTCTGAAGCTTGTCTTGTCTTATCTATATGGACGCTCCTTCTATGCAGAAGTTATTGAGTCCACAGACCATGCTGGTCCACGCTATGAGTGTTCCACGCATTACCCAGCCACCTTTGTTTCCCTAACTAGTGTTGGGTACCCAATCAAAGCTGAAGCTGGGTAGACTCAGGGACACTCTTGGCCTTGGGAACAAATCCTTGCCTTCACATGGATTCGAACCTGTGAACGTCAGTACGCCAGCCGAGCGCGCATCCCACTCAACCACCATGCTAATTTTGTTTTACTGTATAACATTTAACTCATAACTATATTCTAATTAAAATATGAGAGCTTAATTTTATTTCTTCTTTTTTAAGTATTTACATTAAATATAGAATTATAACTTACTTGGAAATGTAAATTGTATCAAAAGTTAGTTATGTATTTTGAAGTTAAGGATAAAGAATAATAATGTTTTATTTCGTGTTGCCTATTATTTTTAGCTATTATTTTAAATTCGATAATTTACCATGATATTACCAGTGATTTTAGTCCTGAAATCTAAATTGTAGAAGAAAATGAAATGAATTTGATCTATAATCACGATATAAGTAACATAAGACAATAATAAATTACAATTTGTATTTGAATAATTCTTCACATAAGCAGAACAGGATTGAGACATTAGGTTGACAAGAAATAGTTAGGTGCTATTAATAAGGTGCTATTAATAAATTATTATTGATTCACAACAAGGATCTTTAGTCATGTCCTGTTATTTTTGTAACAATGATTTTTAAAATTTACTTTCTAGTATATTTTACATAGAGTACTCTATGTTTCAAAAAAGCATTTAAAAATGCAGTACATTACATTTTAAAACAGAAATGTTGCTACAAATGATAGATCTAAGTCCCCCAAATGGGGGGGGGGGGGGATGGAAACTGTTTACAGATTGCAAAGAATAATTGCATGTGACTTCAAGGATTTTCCCAATTTACCCACTGAATTATCTACACATGACTAATAAAGTTGAAAATTCAAGAACCTATTTTCTCTATCCAGTTTCTCTATCAGAAAAATCAAAATTTGAAGACCCAGGAGAGATAAGCATCGCAGACCTGACCGTCAAACTAGACAATGCACTTACTGCAAAACAAGAATCTGCAGCGAAAGCCATTAGTTTAGAGAGCAAAGTTCAACAGTATGAATTGGAGTTGTCACAACTCAAAGAAAAGGTAGGAAGGAAACACATTTTTAGTAACTTATTTGCCATCTACTTATTTAATCACTTAGTGTATAATTTTTTAGAACCTTTTTCGTCGATGTTTATTTTAAAATATTTATATTTAGATAAACCAAGGCATTGGATTTAATGTTAGTGCAGCACTAATCAAAGGGCATGGAGAAGGAACTGGGTCACCGCCTCCTCCTCCTCCTCCACCACCACCACCTCCGCCATGTGGAGGGCCACCCCCACCCCATCCAGGAATGGGTCCAGCTCCACCCAGAGGATTAGGCCTCTTGCCTCCACCTAATCCAATTTACATGGGTCCTCCCCTTCCACCCAGCATCCATTCTCCAAGACTAACTGGGGCATTTTCACCCCCATTGTATACACTTCCACATGGAATGGCACCAAAGAAAAAGTATTCTACTTCCACTCAGACCAAGAGATTAAATTGGAATAAGGTATTTCATTTTTTTTAGAGTAGTAGTACATTTTATTTTAATTATTGTTTCAGCTACATTCATAGAACTCTCTGCAAAAAATCAATTAGTAGGATTTATAAATTTATTCAAGCTTAAGAAACCCTTCATATACACGTATAAACCTTATTCATTTGTTTTATGTTGTATGTCTAGTTGAATCCGAAGCAGCTAGAAAAAGACTCTATCTGGGTGAACCTTCATGAGGAACAGTTTGAAAGTGCAGAAATATTTCGCCATTTGGAAGAAATGTTTTCCATCAAAGCTTCAAGTATGCTTCAATTTAATTCGTTAGAATTTTCAAGCTTCTTATTCTTTCTATATTGTCTGAATGTTTAAAATTTTGCTAATTATATACAAACTTTTTCTGGTTTCAGCCAAAAAAGAACTCTCTGAATGTGCAGTTAAGCCAATAAAGAAGGGTAAAGAACTCAAAGTAATGGATGCCAAATCTGGCCAAAACTTGTGTAAATCCATTTGTTATTTTCTAATGCAAATTTTTGTAATGATACATTCTTTGCTGTCATAGTCATACAGAAAAAAAAGATAGCACTTCAATTTTTGCACTTAAGTTTTTCTTTAGTACTTAAAAGGTGTATAGCTGATAGGGTTAAAATATCCTTTTTACAGCCATCTTGCTAGCCTCCATAAAGATACCATATGCTGAAATTAAGCGTTGCATCTTACAAGTGGATGAAGCAAATCTCACCTCAGCCATGATTGAGCAGTTCATAAAATACATGCCTGAACCAGATGAAATGAAGAAACTTTCAGAGCTCAAAGAGGATTACAATACACTGGCAGAACCAGAACAGTTTGCTGTTACTGTAATTTTCAAATTTTCATACACCATAGCTTAGAATATTATCTCCCTTGTATGTCGTTAACAGAATCTTTGCAATCTAAAAAATATATTCCAAATGTTAACCATCTCAATACAACATATTGAGTACGCAAAATATTTATGATTTTTATGTATGTACTAGTGGATTGAATAATATAGAGAGTGTCTGTTTACTATTTTACATAAGGAGGTAAATTATAAATTGTCAAAGTCATAAACTATTTCAATTAGTCAAATAGCTTATGCTTAATTTTTTTGGCCATCCTTTCTTAATATCTTATTTAAAAAATCAATGCATTGATACACTGCAGATGTCAACAATCAAGCGGCTAGTTCCACGGTTACATTCCATATTGTTCAAAATGAGGTTTCCTGATCTTGTATCAGAAATTAAGCCAGTGAGTAATAATGACATAAAAGTAAAGTAATTTTTCATGACAATGTATAAATATTAGGGCTGCGGAAATTACTGATTAATTTCTTGATTAATCGGTAAAAAAATTTATCGATTAAAAATTAATTTAATCGATAAAATAATGATAAACATTTTTAAAATTTTTGATTTATTAATTAATAATAGTTTGTTTTGTTTTACGTACAAACTACTCCATTTAAAAACGGACTCTGGAAGTGTAAACTTTAAAATAACCTGTTTTATACGGACAATGATATAAAAAAACATACTTTTTAATTAATTAACAATAACAAAATTTAAATTCATTGAACTGCTTGGCTTGTATTTAAAATTAAATATATCTGCCAACAATATTATATTTTTAAAATAAATTACATTAAATACTTAAGTTATGGGCATTTTTAAAAATGCCTTAAGAGGGGACAAAACGTTAAGGAAAACAACATGACGGAAAAAGTGATTATGAGGTCTTAGGAAAAAAAATTATAACTTGAACTACTTGGGATAAAAGATGATTTTTATGTTTTTGTTAATCATCAAACAATTTCTTTACAGCTGTATTACTTTTATATTTTTAAAATTAATTTGAAATTTTTATCTTCGTGCCTAAACTTTAATGTTATTTAACTTACTTTTATTGCTAACTATGTTTTAAAAAAGCTCAATTTAAAAAAAATTCAATTGCCTGTTTTTATTACTTACCTTGAAATTTTCAGTTTAATGACGTCATACATCTTTATATTTAGCTTTAACAAAATTATCGATTAATTAATCGGTAATTTTTCAAAAGTTAACGATTACATTTAATTTAATCGATAACAGCCCTAATAAATATCCTTCTAATATGGAAACAAAATTAGAGTTATATCTTTCAAAAACTTTTAAATAATTTTTTGAAAACTTTCCTAAGTTTTTGCTATTGAAAAGAATAAAACACTGACTAAAACTAAATTATATTTACACATCTTAAAACCCCCACAGGATTTGGTATCTGCTACTGAAGCGTGTGAAGAAATAAAGAACAGCCAAAAGTTTGCCAGATTATTGGAACTTCTTCTCCTAATGGGAAACTACCTTAATTCTGGTTCTAGAAATGCACAGTCTGTAGGATTTGATATAAGTTTTTTGACCAAAGTAAGAGATCAAAATATTACTAGTGGCAAAAAATGCTAACTTTAACAATGACCTAATTTGTGTGTGACAAATTCTTCTCAACAAGTTTTTGTGTTACTTGAGACTATCATTTTTGTGTGGAACAAATATGTTATTTTTCCTTGGGTTAAACAACTGTGAGAACTAAATCTAGAAATAATTATTTAAAAGCAGAAGTGGTTTGTATAAGAAAATGACTGAACATTCAAAAAGCAGATGTTCAACGATTTTCTAAATCAACCAAGACAAATAATGAGAAATTAATTTTGTGATGGAATTTGTTTTTAATTAACACATGTCTCAAAAATATTTTTTCCATCTGGATGTAGCTCTCACAGTGTCTGATATGAAAAGAAAGCACTGGTAGAGATAGAAGTAAATGTTTATTGTAATCAATCTAAAATATTTTATTATTTAGGTCATATTAAGATGAATATCTATAATATCTAAATAAATCTTTTTTTTTTAATTTTATGTTAGAAAATTTACATTTTTTCATTAAGTGTGAAATATAAAAATACTCATTTGTATAAATTAACACTTGCTTGTTCTTTTTACTCAAGTTGGAAGGGACAAAGAGCCAGGACAATACCCTAACGATGCTTCACTTCTTAGCACATGTATTAGCAGAGAAATATCCTGACATCCTGGGATTCTTTGATGAGACTATCCACATAGAAAAGGCAGCCAGAGGTAATCTTTAAAAATATTTTTTAGCCATGAGTACATTAGTAGGTATTGATTTGCTTTTCAATTTAAATTTTAAAATAATGCTTGCTTAACTGATTCATTTCTTAAGCGAAAGGAAGTAACTTCATTTAGCTTTTTAATTCTATTAGAAAAGTATTTATATATTTTTTAAAATATAGATTTATCTTTAAAAAATAAATTAAATACATCAAGAAATGAATTATATCACGGGAGGGAGATAAGTTAAAAACTCTATTTGAATTTTTTTTTTACTGCATAGCAAAGTACACGTAGCCTTATTTGATATAAAGATCGCTATGAATATGGTGTGCAGTAAAAATTATGACAATGAAGGTGATGATAACTTTTAATGCGCAGCAATGACTATTTAAAAATACATTGCTTCAGAAAGCTATGCAATTTCTTGGGGCACTTCTTCTAATACTACTAGTATATTTAAAAATTTGCAAAGTCATGAATCAGCAGAAATTGAACTGGAAGGTAAGAGGGATTCATGTAATTATAATATAGTTTTCACAGTTGAAAATTCTGAATAAAGCCAGTAACCTGATTATCTGCACCTCTGGTGAACACATGCTAGATAGAGATGTGCCATACATTAATACAAAATGAAACAAGTTAAAAAATTCAGTTATTTCAATTGAAATCACGAAGAATCAATAATGAATCATGCTATTACTTGAAGTCAAGGAAATGAAGATTTTGATGCAAGAGTGCATCTGTATCACCAGGACGCATTTGAACTCATGCAGAGGAACCCCTCAAGGATGCATTAAGTGCATGCGGGGGGGAGGGAGAGATGAGTTTAAATAAGTTATTTATTTTTGTTTAAAAATGTTTTTCAATTGCAGTTTCAACTGAGAACCTTCATAAAAATATCAGTGCAATAGGAAAGCAAATAAGAGATCTTGAATTGGATTTGAAAAACTTGGGCAAGTCAAATGATCCTGATGATAAGTTTGGAGAAGTTATGAAAATATCCTTGTGGAAATAAAAAGCTGCTAAAATTTTTCAATACTTTTAATCTCTATGTAATTTGATTACCAGTCTGGTCATTACTCTTTAAACACATTTAGGAATTTTAAAACTTCCTTTTTATTTTAATAAAAAATAAATAATATATGGATTATTGTCAGTGTAAGAAAAGATACGGTAGAAAAACAAGGCACTGTTATACAAAAATAAAATTTTGTTTAAAAATCTATAAAAATATACTGATTGTTTGCTCTATAATAATAACATCATATTGCGTAAAAAGCATTAATGTTGCTGATGTTTTAAACAAATTTGAAATCACCAATGTTAACCTCAGTGTATCATAAAAGTATTTTCCTTAACTAGAAGTCACCATTTCCTGAAAGATGCCCAGCAGCAGTATGATGTCCTCAGTACCATGTTCAAAAAACTTGAGACCCTCTTTGTGGCTACTGCAAAGTATTTTGCCTTTGATCCAAAGAAATACACCTTAGAGGAGTTCTTATGTGACATGAAGACTTTTAAAGAGTCATTGCAGGTAAGATAAAAATTTATCATATTTTTAAAGGTAGAATCTATTGGAAAACATAGCAGGCATTTGCTGCTGTATATGCCTAAAGCAATCTATTCAAACACTGTATTATTGATATTCTTTTGAAATAGTGAACTGGAATTTGAAGGCAGGGCAAAAGTAATGTAACGTCAAATGCCATAACTTAGTAATAAATTGTTGGCCTTGCAAAAAGTTTTTCAATGAGACACTGTTTTTCTAGATGAAATTATTATGTATTAACTATAATTATTGTAGGACAAAATGCAGTTTTAATGTATAGTTTGCTAAATTTTATTAAATACATGTATTAGTAAACATTAATTTATTAACATACATTGCTTATGAGAAGTAGTGACCTGATGGCATATCTCTTGTTTCTGCTAAATATATCCAGCTATTGATTTTAAATAAAAAGTAAAGCTATCTCAGTGTTTGAAAATACTTAAATTTTACTTTAGAAAGCACTGAGGGAAAATGCTAAGATAAGAGAGAATCAAGAAAAAAAAAGGAGAGCAAAAGAAGTCAAAGAAAAGACTGAAAAAGATAAAAAGCAAAGACAAGTGACCATTTTAGATATGACCACAGGTGAGTATTAAGGATATAAGAATTACATTTCAGCATGTTTTACCTCCCCTTAATAAAGCCCTGAATTTGCAACAAAATTATTTTAAGGATCAGATACTATTAGGATGATGATGAGTGTCAATAAAATAGCGGTCAAACTCAAACTTAAATGATTTTTTCTTTTATTAAAACACTTAAGTGATTCAATGTCCATTTAAGGCGCTTTGTAACTTAATATAAATTAAGACACAAATCTGAAAATGACATTTTTTATTTACCAGTATACAAAAAATCTGAACTAGTTTTGTCTTGTAGATGACAACCAAGAAGGTGTGATGGATAATTTGTTAGAAGCTCTGAAGACTGGTTCAGCATTCAACGTGAAAAGAGAAGGGGGAAAATGGCGAACACCAAGGGCTGCAGGAGGTAAAAAAAAGTTTATGATAAATTCATTTGGATGAGGAGTTATATTTTTTGCTTTACTCTCTTAGCTGTAACTTTTTGGTTTTTGTCATCGCAAGTTGAGTTAGGTTTTCTAATTAGTGTTTCCTCTACTTTTAAATTAATCACCATTCAAAGTTGATGAATATCTAGTTACACAAGTTTTTGTTTTAAAGTGTTTGATTTTATTTAAATCTTGTGAAAGAAATTTGTTTTGTTAACCTTAACTGACAGACAAAATACGGACTTAAAAAACAACACAAATTTATCACATCATAATTTCTATTTTAAGTGGGAAATCTTTAGGCACTCATACTTTATATTTGTATAAATTATTTTAGAGAAATTTTAAAATTTGTATTGAATATTGAATAAAAACACTAATGAACAAAAAATATCTACAGCTGAAAGAAGGGCTCAATTAGCCCGTTCTAGGTCTCGTCACATCTTGTTGGATGGGTCACATGTCAAAGAAATTGATTTCAACTCATCATTGGATCAAGAAATTATAAAAAAGAAGAGGAAAAAAAATGTATCAGTAGATGAGGAATCAGAAGCAGAGAAATTATTAGAAAGGCTTAAAACTTTGTGATTTTTTACAAGAATTAGTTAGATTATGCATGATATTGTTCAAACTAGATAAAGTTAAGGGATTCAAACTGATCATAAATATCTTTTATTTAATATCCATATGTTTAATGGAAGGACTAACATTGTCAATGGGTATTTAAATAAATGTTACTTCATATCATTATTCCTGACTAGCCTTTGTTTAAAATTCATTAATCATTTAATAATTTAGAGCATTCCTATGACTTCCTTGTAAAATTTAAAACTTGACATAAATTGCTTTAAGAAATTATGATGTCTGAAGCAGTGACATGCTTCATTGGTGCCTAAATTCACTCTCTCATGACAATAAAAATTTTGATCTAATATATTTAGATAAGTTTATAAAATAGAAAAGAAATGGTCAGTTTTCATGACTTAGGATATTACTATGACAATAAAACATGTTACTTTTGTACCTGTTGCAAATTTGAGCTTTCATTATCAATTATTTCTTATTGTGATTTTTACTACATGTTTCCTTTCATTTTTAAGTCAAGAAAAGTCTTTAGCTCTATGTTTATATTCTATACCTATATTACTAGTTACTTGCATTTGTTTATTACTGATGATTATTGTATCAACTTGTATAACAGCTTTTTCATAGGATAACAGCTTTTTCATTGGATAACAGCTTTTTCGCAATTTAATTGCTTCTAAATTTTACTCATGGGAGAGAATATAGATGCAGCAGTTGATCAAGCAAGATTTTTTTTAAAAATTACTGTTAAATAAAAAATAACAAGCTGAACCGATTCTTTATATTTAAATATGTTTTTAAATTACTAAAAATAAAAGCATTCAATGTAATATCCCATTTTAGTATGAATACATGTTGAGCTTTTTTATACATTTTGGATCTTATAAGTTAAATAGATCTGAACTTTCTGAACTAAAATTCCAAACTACAACTAAAGCTTAAATTACTCTAAAAAATAAAATGAATGCTCTATATTAGCGTTATGTTTAAAAAAAAATTTAATAAATAATTTAGTCACCATTGTCTTATTTGTTTAAAGCTAAAAAATGTTTGATCCAACAGTAAGTTCAAAAGCAATTTAGTTCAAGATAGAAAATTTTATTTAAAATTAAAAAATGAAAATGATTCAACTGAGATTTACAAAAAATGTGTATTCAAGAGAAATAAACTTTTTTTTCATGCAAATAAAATTTATTTATTATTTATAAAAAGACTTTAACAAATTATTTACTTACTTTATTTTCAGGAAACTAGAAACTTATAAAATTTCAATGAATCAGCATAATATAATTTTGTTTCCATTGTGCTAATTAAAGTACTTTGAGAAAAGTAAAATGGCTTATTTTTTATGGTATTCTAATTTACATATATTTAACATTTTTATGAAGCAGCTCATAAATTGTAATATCATATTTTATTTCTTTAAATAATAAGTTTACAAAAAACTAAATTTTAATATTTAAAATTAAAGAAATTTAAAGAGTTTGTCTTTTACAGAGAACAACCAGATCTTATCTTATTTTATCTTATCTTAATTTTTACAGTAGTCCCTGCTATACAGAATATTATTGAGCCTACACTTATCCATGATTTATGTCTAGTCTTGCATTTTTAATAGAATTTTAAATGTTGCTGAAGTGTTGGATTCCTGGTTTCTTCAGGCAACCCATTGCACAATTAACGGATGGAAAAAATGAGAATTGTTTGTGTTTTTTCTTGCATACGGAATAAGAAAAAAATTGTCCCTTAGTCTGTATGAGGGTTGTATTAGATTATCCTTGCTTTGGATTTCAAAATTAGAATTATTGCCCCATGTATTATTACTACTTTGCTCTTTGCTCTTCTGTTCTATAGTGTTTTAAGATTTAATTTTTTAACAAATGGTGTTACTCTTGTCAGTTTTGAATATTCTACAGAAATGAATCTAGCAGCTCTTCTTTGACTTTGATCTTGGTAATTGTTTTCTTTGGTAGATAGATCCCATACAGCCGATGAACATTCTAGTACAGGTCTCACCGAAATAAAGTACCATTTTAGTTTTACTTTTACATTTGTATTACCCTTTAAAGTTTCTCTTTATAAAGCCTAAGGTTTTGTTTGATTATTTCTGTTAGTAGTAGCTCTGAAATTTCTAAACAATTATTCCATAGTTATTTTAGAGCAGAGGATGGCCAGACCTTCCGTAACAGAACCATTTTAAAATAAATAAAAATTGTTGAGAACCGCATTGAAACAGTAGTGGTAAACATGGTTTGGGAATCTTCCAGTAATCCTTATAACTTATATTTCATAAATTGTACATGAGCCGCAATGTGAACACTGTAAGCCTCAGTTTGGCTACTGTTGCTCTAGAATATCCCAAATGTGAAGAATCTCCATCTCTGAGTCATTATAGAGTTCTGAAAATAAGCTTGAAAACTAGGCTTCGAATTGAAATAGGAGTCCAAAATAATGTTTATGATTATGCATCAAAAAGATTTTTAGAAAGAGATGTTGCAGAGGCGTAGCGAGGGGGGCAGGGGGGACGTATGTCCCCGGGCGCCGCGTTAGGGGGCGCCAAAATGAGTATTAAAACTAATTATTTAATTTTATTTTGATGTAATACTTTTGCAAGATTGAACTTTGGAGCTCCACAAATATCTTCATTACAAACTAGTTGGCAAGCATGATTTGGTGCCCCTATTGAGCATTCAAGGGCGCTATTCTACTCATAAGTAAATGACGCATCCACAATGTAGTATTGCTATGGAGTTAAAAAAAATAAAAACTGTGAGTCGTTGGGTGTGAAACTGGGTAAGAAGTAAGAGACAAAGGCTAGTAAATTACTGGCAAGATTTTTAAAAAGAGCCAAGACGACAGAAAATGCCGCAAACTCCATTTTTTCAGAATCAAATAACTGCAGCTATCAACCGTCTGCAACGCCAGTCTTAGAACATGAAAACGAGAAGGTTGAACCATGCCGTCAGGATTACAACAATCAAGAATATATGATTCTGACAAATGCTACTGTTAATTCTGAGGAAAACACCAGAGACGTCGTTGTTGAACGAACAGGTTAAACCCGTATTAAGTATCTTGTTTCACAAAATTTTGCACTGCGTGGCAATGAGGAACACATGCATAAGGACGAGGATAAAAATGTTAGAATCTTTCTCTCTGTGATCAAACTCGTTACTCAGTATGATCTCCTGTTAGTCACTGTTAGAAAAACATGCCCAAGAAAAGCTATGTTCAGTATCTTATTTAACCCACCTACTTACATCAACTGTAAGGAATCAGCTGTTAGTGAAATCAGAAAGAAAAAGTACTACGATATCTTACTTGACTCAATACCCGATATAGGAGACCTGGAACAGCTTTCTAGAGTCTCAGATTTGTGGATGTGGATTTTCAAACTAAAAAAAGTAACAATAAAAGAAACATTTTTAAGTTTTGCTCAGATACACTCCAAAGACACAGCAAGCCTTGAAAGAGTTATCGTAGACGATTGTCACAATGTTATGACAATGTTGCTGTAGTGACTGGGCATGTATCCGGCCTTCAACAGCGAAAATGTGCCAGAAATCACAGAACATTGCTTATCAAATGTGACAACCTCAACTTAAACTTAGCAGGAGTTCACTCCTCTAAACAAGAGCAAATTTGTATCAAGTTTTTTAAAAAAATTTGATGATCAGTTTTAAGTATATAGTTTTTCTCTCGTTCAACAACTCGTTGGGAAGAATTAAAAAGAGTTGTGCCAAATCACATTGAAGGAGTCTGAAACATACCAGAATGCCGATCACAGGCTGTTAAAGCTATTTAAAGTTATTAAATACTACATTAACTAATAGAGCTACTAGAAAATTATCAGAAGATGCAACTATAACGCCTGACACTAGAATTGATGCAGAAACTTTGCTGTTAAGTATATTAAAATTTAACTTCCTAGTTTTGTTTCATTACTGAAACACCATACGTGGGAAAATTTATCGTGTCCAGAAATGGTTGCCGGATCCTAATTAATATGAATTTCAAGGAAGCAGCATCTGATCTTGAAACGCTAGAGCAACAACTCGTAAACATTCGTGATAATTGGAGCCAGGTTTCGGTAGACAATGAAAAAACAAGATGAACAACTTGTGGAATCGAGGTTGACAGAAGGATTAGACATCGAAGGATGCCTGAATAATTAGCAAGAGATGCAGGACTTTCTGCAGAGGAAAACATTTTACGTGTAATGAACAGCATAATTGATAGACTCCAACGAAAGAAATACTAGATCTACGGTTTTTACGTCTAAAAAACATTAACACCAAATTTGAATTTTACTAGACGTCAATACTCTTCTCGCTGAGACACATGTTTATACAATTCGTCAAAATTGCTTACACTTTGGAAATTTCTGCGATACTGACGTCAATGGTCACGAATTGTGCACTGAAATCGGAGACTCCAAAATGCGGCTCAGTACCCGGACTGAAGTTCTACCGGAAACTCTTTTGGATCTTTTCGTTTTGTTCTTTCATACGGAGATATAACGTATTTCCGAATCTGCGTATTTCACTGCAAATACTTCTAACATGTGCTGTTTTAATTGTAAGTCGTGATCGGTCCTTCAGCAAACTGAAGCTTATCTTGTCTTAATTACGTGCTTCAATGAATCAAGATCATCTGAGTGATCTTGGACTCCTTAGCATCGAAAGAGGAACTCTTGAGAATATTAATTTTGACAACGTGATTGATAAGTTTGCGATAGGCAAATCAAGGAGGATCAATTTGTTGAAGACCAGTCACAAATGTGTGGGCATCTGTACCCTCTATGGCACCTGTATTTAATTGGCCTATATTTATTGTATTTGAATTTCAACCCACAACTGTCCGAGAGTTAATGCAGCATATATTTTCAAAAACTATGTTAAATATCTCTATCTTGGATGCTTACTTTCCCCCATCCTCTTCAACCTCTTCCTTGAAAGGATTATGACATGTGCTAGAAAACCATGTCGAAACAGTCAGCACTGGAGGGAGAATTTTAACCAACATACGCTTCGCCGATGACATAGAAGGTCTAGCTGACAGCGAGGACGAACTAAAAGAATTCCTTGCAAAGCTAGAGAAGACAAAAAAGGCCTATGGCATGGAAATCAATTCAGAAAAGACCAAGATCATGGCAAACAGAAAATTCACAAATGAAATTTGAATAAACGGGCAAAACTCGAAGAGGTCTCCACCTTTAAATATCTAGGGGCCATAATATCCGATGAAGTCTCAAAGCCAGAAATTCTTGCCAGAATGGCCCAAACAACGCAGCAATATGTAAATTAAAACTCATCTGGCAAAGCAAGGAGCTCTTCCTGAGATCAAAGATTCGACTTATGTGCTCTCTGGCAATGTCGATCTTCTTGTATGGTTTTGAGGCTTCGACGCTCACTGCAGACCTCCAAAGAAGAATTAATGCGTTAGATATGAGATGTTTTCGAAAGATACTAAACATCTCCTACACAGCGCACATCACGAACGAAGCGGTCCGCAATAAAATAAATGCTGTTATTGGCCCTTACGGGGACCTTCTCGCCTCAATTAAAAAGAGAAAACTTCGATGGTACAGACACGTGACAATAGATCTGGAGGTCTCTCAAAGATTATAATGCAAGGCACAGTTCAGAGTGGAAGAAAAAGAGGCAGACAAAGGAAGAGATGGGAGAACGATATCAAAGAGTGGACCGGCCTGCCATCTAGTGACTCCCAAAAGGCAGCACAGGACCAGGAAACATGGCACACGATAGTGTGCATTTCACAATGGTGCCCTAACGACTCAACGGCGGGTTAAGGGACAGATCAAGTTCAATATAACAACATTAATTATCAACATTTTAGTTCAAATACTTAGATACTTAGAAGTTAGATTAGGTTATTTTTGACAATTCTTAACTCCCCCCTCCCCGCTGTCACAAATCTGGGGACACCCCCCCCCCCTAAAGTAGTCACACTTTCGAACAAAAATAAATCTTTTTATTAACAAAATTAAAATTTAATATAAAACACCGAGACGTCCCACATGCATGGCTGGACACCCCCTTCCCCTGTCATACTTTCTTACATTCACCATGACGCCCCCTTCCCCTGTCACACTTTCTTACACACACGATGACGCCCCCTTAC
>MUZC01001993.1:492836-514104 GCA_002072015.1 Radix auricularia | reverse complement strand
CCGCACCCCCAACCCCCCAAATTTTTTTAAAAAAATAAATAAAATAAAAACAATTTTTGTAAAAGCGATTAAGAAAATACAGTTTTTCTTAGGAAGTATTAATAAGGACAGGACACTACATTTTTATTGGTTAGAAATGAAGAAATAAGCTGTCATTTCTTGAATAAAATTGATGTTTTCTGTTTTTTATCATGGCCCAACCTTTCATGTACCAAAGTTGTGAATCGTGTCAAACTGAATAGAAAATAAAACTAGATAGCCTATATAGATTAGTCAATTTCGGTATATTCATCATTTATCATAATTAGTTTATCATTAACTTTATTTTAAAGAAGTTACCTTAAAACCTAGCACTACTTAAGATAGTTGTAAGCAACGTTGATTTAATTATATTATGTTAGGCAGGGTAAACTTCGAGCCTAAATAATAATACGCTTGAATACATTGACTGTTCTTGAATTAATTAATTCTTTTTTTTTTACCTTTCAGGTAAAATATTCCTTGCTTTACAATGCCATGTGATATATTTTGAGTGATCTAATTTAATGGCAAAATTTCAAAGTCCAGTAAATTGGCTGATGTACGAAAATATTACATGTTTTCCAAATTCTACATGACTGCTGAATTCTTACATTAACTTCTACAGTAATGTCACCTTATGAAGAGTACTACTTCTCAACTGTTTTTCTACATTACATAATAGATATAATACATATTCGCTTTGATGATCATCAAATAGTTGCTATCTTGTTCTTGGATTGCAATGTTCAATTTAAAGGATGAAGTCTCCACATTAATTTTAGCAAATGTCAAAGCATCCCTAAAGTAGTATATTAGTTAGTTTAGTTTCTTTGTGAATAGCCTCTACAAAGAATTTTAGTACTATGCATTTGTCGTTGTAAATAATATCGGGAATCATTGACTTCATAAATTACATTGTCATGTTTCCAAATTAAAAAAAAAAAAAATAGATTTAAATTTTATTAATTCAAAATTCAAGTATACTTTCCAGCCTCTAAGAAGTATTAACACACGTTGGGTCTCTGCAGTCCATTATATTAAAAACATTTATTTGAAATCATTTGAGATATGTCGTATGCAGATTCAATTTTGCTTGATTGAAATCTGAAAAATTCTACAATGACTAATTTTTTCAATCTTTACTATATCACACAACTAGACTTGTTTGATCCTTATGAGAAAATTGTGAAATATCTTGAACGATATTTGGTATCTTGTTCCTGAAAGCTGATTTTTCATGAAGTCTCCTAAAATTTCTATGAACTCAGTTTGAATTTGAGATGACAAGTTTTTACCCTTTTTCAGATGGTCTGCTCGGAGAGCTCGATCGTACTTTTCAAGCAAATCCATTTGTTCCCGAATATTGCATTTATTTGCAACCGTATTTTCCTCTCTGTGACCTAAAAAATAGCCACAATTTTGCCTAGATTGAAAAATGTCAAACACTCTACCGAGAACTTCTTGCCATATTGTTTTCTTTTCTTTTACAACAATGAATTGTTATTCTTTTATTAATAGTCTATTTTTAAAATCCAATTTCTGACATCTTTCGATCGCAAATAACTTTGGTAATGTTGAGCACTTAATCGTTAGTGGCTACTTTTATGTATGCCAAGTTTTAATCCCATTAGATAAGCAATTTTGTTAATTTTTGTTTAAGTTTATGATACAAAACAAACGACTTACAAATTAAGATAATGAATTAAATGATGCTTTGCAATAAGAAGAATAACTTATTTAAGCACTCCAACAGTGTTTCCTCTGTTAGTACCATCACAGTAGTGTCATGTTCGTACAATACTTTAGCCCGTGTGTTTTTCACCTAAGTGGCATTTGTATTAGCAGACTAGATCTATTAAGGAGTTTGAAGATTTGGCATTAGAAAAGTTCATGGGTTTTAATATAGTTTCTTCATTTCTATTGTCTTTATCTTGGCTTTTCTTTTCTTTTCTTAAACTTTATTTAAAAGTTTTTCAATTTTAGAAGCTAACTGACCACAAGGATTTTGCCGCCCCTCCCCCAAACAATGTACTACTATCTATACAGCAGTACCGGCTGTCAGATTTGAAGAATCAACTGTAACCACAACATCAGTGTCGAGTTTTCATACTTCTTAAGCATCTGTTTTTGTCAGTACAGTGGCATTTTTGCATCAAAAGAATGTATAGCATAAAAGAAGTTTATAGTTTTGACAGAAGAAGCATTCACGTACTTTAGGATAGTTCCTTTTTAAAAAAAAAGGTAATTTAATTTGTGTATTTTCTTTTATTGCGATAAAAATCTCCACTTTCTTGTAAAATTATCCTTGATATAAACTAATTAAGGACTACGAATTTGCCGCCCCTAGCCAAGTGCCTCCCAGGGCATTTGCCCCCCCCCTCGCTACGCCACTGAGGTCATTCGTCAAGCTTATTTCCACTCGTCTTGTGCCTTGTTATGGTGTTGCGAAGACATGATCGAAAAAGAAGTGGGAAATGAACGGGCACAAACACAAACATTTTAAAAAAATGTCTAAGCTGGGGATTGAACCTGAAACTGAAACATCGGCATGTTAAGCGAGTGTAATAACAACTACACTACGAAATACATGTTATTTTATTGTTCTGAAAGAACATAGTCATTGACCTCAATTCAACGAATTGTTGGCCTCGATGACCCCCCCCCCCACCTGTGCAATACCTTTTCTCGCAATCTGATTGGTCGGTGGGGTCAGACAGCTTGCTACTTGCTGGTGACCGGCATGGTTGGACCATAATGAGAGGAAATGAAGCCTATCACTACTGAAAAAAAAAAGAAATGCTCTGTTACCCTTGCCCAGAAACTCTACATAACCTCAAGAGTGTCAAGAAAAATACCCAGCAAGAGCTGATGGGAGATTGTTTAATATTGCCCGACTTAGAGCAAAGTCCAAAATAAGGAAGATTTTGCTCCGCGAGCTCTTATTTGCAGACGATGCTGCATTAATATCTCACACAGCAGATGGACTGCAGAACCTTGTATCCAGCTTCTCCGCTGCCTGCAAAGATTTTGGCCTGACCATTAGCATAAAGAAAACCAACATTATGGCTCAGGATGCTGCCTCCCTCCTAACTATCACTATAGACGACTGCAACCTGGATGTTGTTGACAGTTTTACATATCTGGGATCAAACATCTTGAGCACCCTCTCACTGGAAGATGAGATAAGCGGTAGGATAGGGAAGGCAGCAACTGTTATGGCTAGACTGTACAAAAGAGTCTGGTCTAATGCCAAACTCACATCAAGGATTAAGCTGCTATATACCAGGCCTGCGTACTGAGCACGCTCCTCTATGGATGCGAGTCATGGACCACTTATACCAGACATGAAAGAAGGCTCAATAGCTTCCACCTCAGATGCCTGCGCCGCATCCTTGACATCAAATGGCAAGAGACAGTCCCCAACACAGAGGTCCTGGCTCAAGCAAGCATGAGCACCATTCTAGCCATATTAAGCCAAAGACACCTCCGCTGGCTAGGAACGTCAAGAGAATGCAAACTGGTCGCATACCCAAAGATGTGCTATACAGCGAGCTGGCAACAGGGAAAAGATTGGTTGGTCGGCCATGTCTCACATACACGGTCATATGCAGGAGAGACATGAAAGTAGCCAAAAGTGATGTACAAAACTGGGAAAACCTGGCTGAGGATAGGACCACATGGTGGCAGTGGCGTAGCTAGGGGGGCGGAGGGGGCGGTCCGCCCCGGGCGGCACTCATCTAAAGGGCGGCATTTTTGGGCAGTAATTTGAAAAATAGAGCCATTTCCGACAACAGCCCTTTTTCTCTTGAAGGGGGAAACCAAGGTGAAACAAATATACTCTTAATTTCGAATCTTAACTAGCGGATTCACGCAACATCTGTTTAATTACATAGTGGTAGTTATAAATAACGCAAACCCGTTCAAAAATTAAAAATCGCTCAAAAAAGGAATCGGTTTGTTTGGAAAATTAAGCGGTATGAGTCACAAATGGCGCTATTATAAAACAGCACATCACCGCTGGGCCTAATAATATGTACTATTAATATCACCACGAACGTTTTTTTGTGGAATTGTCGACATTTGCAAAATGATGCGCTAACAAGTACCTACATGACATGGTGGTTCAAATATTGTGTTTAACTTGCAAGTAGTAATTTACATTACTGTTTCAGTTTTAGAAAATTATTTTAAGGTAACTTACTAAAAATTAAATGTATCTTGTTTTCATTGCGTTAAAGTAGCACACATAATTTGTGTTTTTCATTAAAATATTGTTATTCATTAAAATGCTACGTCTATCCAATTAAAGCAATGCGTAAATAATTTGAATTTTTCTATTTTATGGAAAATTATTAAGATTTAGCGCAAGAACGTGAAAATATTCAAATTTATCTGCTAATAAACATCACTATAACGTAAATAATTTCGAAAAAGACATATTTTAAAAATTTCATATGTCTTGGAAAAAATTGACACCTGAAGAAGTAACTAGTAAAACGAGATCAGATGCTGGAACTTTACACAGTTCAATACAATATTTTTCTTTTCTATAGTATCTCAATTTGTGGGAACACATTTTCTTTAAAATAATTAATGCCAACCCACTTCACGGAACACAATTATGTGCTGTTATAGATTATAGGGAGTTGGAGACATCAACTGAACGCCGTGCTGGAAGGAGAATAAGTATGAGTGGAGAAAATTCAGGAGACGGGGTTCTATCTTTAGAGCAAGTCGTACAACGAGAGATGTTTTCATCCATAGATGCCATTATAAAAGAAAGTAATAGAACCCACTAATGAGTTGCATGTCCTTGCAAGAAAATAATCGTGTATAATACTATCATGTAATCTACTAAATGAAAATCCTAACCATCAAATAAATGTCTTTATTACCATTGACAAAGAACAGTTCAAATTGAACGAAAAAGCGTCCAGGTTTTTATGTCTGTAAACAGGGCCAGTCTTTGCAATTGTGGGGCCTTATGCAGCTTAGTATGCGAACATGGATGCGCGGGCCCCAGTTTAGGTAGGGATAAGGTAATAATAAAGGTAATAAGTGAAAATCAAGATAGATGAGGCCTATGAAAGCGTGAACCCACTGCGGCCGCATAGGTGCATGGCAGTGGCCTAAGACCAGCCAACGCTTTACCTAAACTACAAGAAGAGGCATTATGTTAGAAAAACAGGGGGGGGGATGTCCCCTTGATCTATTAAAATATATTAAATAGTATAGATTGGATAATTCTTTACCCAACATTATAATTTTGCTAAATGTTTTCAACAATTACTATCATTGTATCTAGTTGTGAAAGGAGCTTCTCCAAACTGCAGTTGATAAAAAAAATTAGGCCCTATATTCGTTCCACATTGAGTTATTTAAGACTACAAAATCTTGCAATATTGACTAAAGATAGAACAAGATATTACAAATAATTTAAATTTTGATAATATAATACACGACTTCTCTATTATGAAAGTTAGGTAAGTAAATGTATAAATATGTTTACATACTAATGTATACAATTTCTTTGTTTATAAAAGAAATCATATATTTATAAATAAAAAATAAAAGCATATTAATTGTTAATAATTTTCGGTGTAAATTTGGAATATGTTTTTGTCTCATTTGGGGGGTTGGGGGCCTGCGACCTCAATAAATTTCTTGTGACCTTTAATAAAAGCATCTTATATTTTTTTTTAATGTGTACTTATAGGTATATCATCTTATTCGGTCTATTTTATTAATGCTTACATAAATATGGCATGGAATGGTTAATATGTTCCACACCTTTTACTTTTACAATGTATTTCCTTTCAATTACAATTATTTATTAATGTTTATTAATTTATAATAACCATCATACGCTTGACTTAAATGACGTGTCGCGATTTTGGCTGAAAATTTACCCCCTGCTCCCCCTGGTCACACGTCGTCACAAAAACTTAGACCCCTTCTTCAATGTGACATCACAAAGCTTCCCCCCCCCCATTAAAGTCGTATTTTCTATTTGAAAATCAGCATGTTTCCATTTTTTAATTTTTTTGTCAGTTAAATATTTATTAGTGTAAGGCTGCACTCTAATATCGTAACACGTGTAAAACCCTGTAAAACTTTATTAAATTAAGTTTCGGTAATCATATATTTAAGTGGAATTTTAATTTAAATTTGCGCGTTTTTTATTTGATTTCAAATGTGTGGCACCCTCTCCCCCCACATGTGTGACGTCATTTATGGACACCCCTAAAAGGGCGGCAAATTGGAGACCGCCCCGGGCGGCAAAAGCTCTAGCTACGTCACTGCATGGTGGGCTATAGTGAAAGAAGGATCACTAAGAGCAGAGGAGCAATCTAGGGAAGAAGCAGTTGGAAAAAGAGCGAGGAGAAAGGTCAGGCAACACTGCCCAACTACATTCGTGTGTGTTAAATGAGTTAAATGTAGAAAAGACTGCCACTCAAGCTATGGCGGATTAAGGAGGGGGGGCTGAACGGGCTAAAGCTACGGGCCCCCGACGGTTTAGGGGCCCCCAAACTTTTGATATTTTATAATAAAAGTGTACAAATGTTTGCACGAACCCTTGGAAATATAATAAATAAAATTAATTAATAAATATTATCTCTACAACTGAATATAGTTGCCTCCCTTAGAGAACATAGTTTAAATCATTGTTTATATTTTTAAAATTTCTCCGTTGTGACGAGCTCCGCTGGCCGTGTGGAGAGAGTAATGGCTTGTGATGCCAGCGGTACCGGGTTCGATTCCCAGCAGTGGAATAAAAAGTTTTTGTTTTCACAATGAATTGTAACATACCGGCGAACACTTCAAACAGATACTTCTTCGTGTTCGTTTTTTTTTTCCATTATTAATATTTAGGTACAGTCTTATATTAGCTGTTAACAATCATTTTAAGGGACGCTGGCTGGATAGGAATAGGGCCCCCGTTTGATTGCAGCCCGGGGCCCCGTGCAGTCTTAATCCGCCCCTGCACTCAAGGATTGGTCTCATCAGCCACACCAAGAGCTGCAAATAATAAAGATAAATCTATCGTCTTTCGTAGACGGACAGATGCCATACATAGATAGATTTAAAGGTCTTTTACTTTTACGGAATAATGCTAAAAACTAAATCCTTTCTTCTTAAAGTTCATTTAAAAACAACATTAGTGTCCGCTTTCTTGCTATTTGCTATTCATTTGCAATGTTATGAATAATAATACTAAATACAAATGCATCTACATACTACATGTTTAGTAATTAATTTTTAAAAATTAAATTACAACAGTTTGAATTTATATTAAATTATTATTATAATGATGCTATTTTTATAAATGTGCCCTGATTCCTGATGCCGATGCGTTTCATTAGATCCAAATCTATATTCCGTTAACTTTCTAAAAGCAGTTAACAGTTAATGAGTTTTAAAAAGCTAAAAAGCATCATAGTAATAGTACGGTATTTTAAGTTATTAAAAATTAAAAGCATGTACACTGCACATTTAAACAACACTTATTCAATAACCGCTAACCAGTAGTAAGTTTAGAGTAATTTTCTCATTGGCTGTCGGTTGACCTCTGACAGCTGCCGTGAAATGGCGGATGTTGATGACTAAATGGGAAGTAAAGTGTACCTCACCCAATGCCAATATTGTCGCTAAATGTGATTTCTAAGTAAGGGCCTAGTAAAAATTATCGTGATACATTGTCAAAATTATGTTTGTAATATAATGTGTTAGAAACTACGACATTGAGGACCTAACTTGTTATCCGTCCATGGTACATTCATTTTTTATAATAAAGTACTTCGTACTAAATTAAAATTAAATAAAAACTACTGAGTCTACTACTACTAGTAATAGTAGTACTACTAGTTTACTGTCTAGTGACAGTGACTACTGAGACTGAGATACTGTTTACTGAACTGTATAGTTCACTGTAACTAGGTAGTGTTATGTCTAATTATAAGAAGTTATCTTGTAGTATTATTTATAGTCTATCACTATCGTGTAGAGATTCGAATTGAAGTGAAGTGAATGGCTAAAGTTTTAGTTAGCATAACGGGCAATTAACTAGTACTAGTAGTCAGTAGTATTAACTAGTCATTAAAATTAAATTATTAGTCTTTTTTTAGTTTGATATAAATATTTAAATAAATAAATATAAATATTAGTATTATAAGGCAAGGCTTGATTACTTGATACAAAAAATATGGATGTTGCTAGTACTAGTACTAGCCTTTGCCTTTGCTGTAGACACTTTGATTTGAAAAGTATGGTAATCCTGCAGTTTCTACATGTAAATGTAATATATTATTTTACAGCGAAATTTAATTTTATTCTGAGAACTTTCGTTTTTCAATTTCTTAAAATTAAATGCACAATTATTATTATATGTTGTCAAGTTGTATTTTAGTTTTAGCTATTACATCGCTTAACTTATTATTTTTAATTTCTAAGGCAATTTTTTGACTATAATAAATGCGGTCACGATACGTCCATTTTGTTTATTTAGCGCCCTGCTTGCCAGATGTTTTTTTACCCATGCTAAAATAAATTTACTGACTGAAGATTTTAAAAAAATATTATTCATATTATTCATCTCTTTTAATGTTCTTAGAAGATAAATAAATTTTTAAAACACAATTTCATTTTTTTATTTTTATTTTAGATGTTTGATTCTTTTTTTTGTTTGTTTTTAAGTAAGAAAATTTCATTTGGCATCAACATTGACAACTCGGCAAGTAGGGTGCTTGATAAACAAAATGCATGTATTCCACTCTGATGATTATGTATCTTTAAGTTTAAGGGCTGAAAAAAAGCATTCGAAATTAATGAGACTGACAAATTAGCGCTGTAATAGCTAATCTAAAATACAACATACGATAAGGCATTTAATGAGTTAAAAACGTAAAGACATAAGTTCTCATGAGAAAATTAAATTTCGCTTTAAAATAATGTATGTGTAGAAACTGCAGGATTACTGAAAAACTAAGTCGCTATTATGTTGTAACAAACTCTTCATAATATTTTATACACATATATAATACGATATTAATAGATGTGGGCTTTTTTATGTGTGTATTAATTCTAAAGTCTAAATTTATTTAAATATATTTAATCAACCTATCTGCATTAACTTCAAGCCGCTTTACTTTACTACTTTACTAGTCACTTTAGAGAGTAAGAAGTACAAAAATTACAATTACCAGGTTTTTTAAAAAAAATTTGAAGAAAAAAAAAATTAAAAAATAGACAACGTTATTGGGATTTTAAAAAACTAAAACTTTGTACTATCATTTACTTTTTTGGACAGCACTAGCAATACCTTAAAATTCAGTGTTAAAATTTAGCATCAGTGGTATTAGCAAAGGAATTACACATTTTAGCCTAAATTTATAGTCATATCGGCTCATTATTTTAGCAGTGGTGTACCTAGGCCAAATAACGTTTTTAAATAACATGCGACTCATGCATCGAAAAGCCAAAACTGTGTGAATAAATTATTAGATACAACATTAGTCGTAACTGTAAGCACTTAGCCATATCTTATTTCTATTGTAATTGTTACGACTAGTCCTAGTCCTAGCAATGAAATTATTTGTGTTGTTACTACTATACAAAAAAAAAACAACATATTTACAGGCAGAACATGTGTCCATTAAGCCTAAAATGTAAATTTATTTAAATATATTTAATCAACGCCTCCTCTTTTCAGAATAAGCAGAAAAATTGGCGACTGAGGTTACTGATATGACTATTCATAGCAATAAAATTATTGCGTATTGCTACGACTGGTCGTATCATTAGCCAGTAAACTATTGCTCGGACTAGTTGTAAAACAAGATAGGAATACTAGTGTTATGACTACTTCACTTATTTACTAAAATCAAATTGGATGGAGGTCTAAGTTTTTTGTGGGTCATGAGGGATATATTTGTTTGTCAATATATGTCAAGATCTTTTAAATGTAATGGGGAATAAAATGACATAAAGGACCCCCCTCGGGGCCACCTGTGCTAGATGTATAATTTTCAAAAAGCCAGAAGATTTCAATCTGGATTATGATGGAGATATGTATCAATATTTGATAAGATAAGTCAATTGGGAAATAAATACTTAATAATTATGATTTTTTTTGGGGGGGGGGCCTCTTTTGCAGAAGCAATAGACATTAGAAGTTCAATGCCCTATGCCTATAGTATTTTAATATTTTGTCAAGATCCATTCATTTACGCAGTAGCCAGAGGGGTCACTAGGGTTGGTGTCACACGTTGCGGTAGCTCATAGTGTCATCCCTTCATGACTTCTCCAACAGACCTCCTTGGAGTCGGTCAGTGTCAAATAACAGAAACATACAAAATGTTACATTTTGGTGTCACCCCTTGTGATGCTGTCACCCATGTGGTCCGCACCCCCCTAGTGACACTTTTAGTGTCCAAAGTTTAAAATAATTTTTATATAGCTCAATAACTCATGATAGAAAAGAATGACATTTTAGACCCTTAATAATTTCTATTAAAAATTTTTTTTTTATTCAAGAAACCTTTGCGGGAGTGTACTCTACAACTTCCCAAAGTTTTATAGTAATTGGATGAATAAAATAATATTTATACAACTAATATAAAAAAAAGACATTAAAGACCTCGGTGCCCATTTAGTGTTAAAACGTGAAGTTCAAAACACCCACAGGTTTTAATCTGGATCATGATGAAGTGTGTCAAACTTTGTCGAGATCATTTAAAATGGATTTGGAAATAAAGTCTTAAATGTTTATGATAAAAATTGTGGGGCCCCTGGCATCGAAGGAATGGACATTAGGAGTTAGATGCCCTATATTTTTTAGAATAAAGGCTATCATGTATTTATGTACAAAGTTTGGTCCAGATCCATCCATTTGCACAGAGCCAAAGTTTAAACTAATTTATATATAGCTCATATATGGAAAAAAACTACCTTTAGGGTACCCGGTCCTAATTTGCTATTTACCTTTGCTAGAACTTACTCAACAACTTTCCAAAGTTTTGTGGAGGCCGGATAAATAAAATAGAATTTATACAGCTAATATAATTTTTAAAAAGCGTCAACATATTGATGCAAGATATTAAGATCATAACACCTGTTAATTTCAATTGATGTATAGATATATTTGTCAAAATTTTTTAAGATCGTGAAAAATCGAATGGGGAAGAAATTCTCATAATAAAACTACAAGTCAATTACCTGTATGCATTATTTCTGTTCATATCTGTTTTTTAAATTTCTTCAGGATAATAAAAGAAATTCAGCATAACATATCAAATAAATTGTTAATAAATTAACTACAGTCTCTTAGGTTTGGACAAATATGTAATAATGATCTCTATACAGTTTTTTCAATATTTTATTACTCTTAAAAAAATTGCATATACTCCTTATGATTCTAAAAAATTAGCAGTTTAAAACAAAATAAGAAGTTTAATGGTATATTTTCATTTTGAAAATAGTTTAATATGCAGAATACTATACAGATTTTAAATTGTGGAAATTTGCAACTATTGTGAAAATTGAACAATTGATGATGTTTATTCAAATTGACACCAAAAAGTGGATAGTATTTGTTTAAAGAAAAATGATTTCCAGCTGAACTTGATATCACTAACCTTGAATGGCACAAGAGAAATCTAAATCTCGAAGCAGCATGTTTGTGAGTATTTTAATTAACTATGTGTAATGAGTGTTATTAGTATACAGTTTTGCTATGAACTATAATGAAATAATATTCTAGTTTAATCATACGTTCTTTAATTTCTGGAATTTATAGAGGAAAAAAAAAAATCTTGTTAATCTCATATGGTAAATTCTTTGATTTCTTAGAACACTTTTGGAAATCAATATGGCTTTCTATTTTGTATTATCTGCATATTACAACTTAATTCTGTATGTCTTTGTATTATTGCTGTTTGAATTTTTGTGGTGAAATTTCAGTTGTTTTCTTGTGTCCTTTTTTCAGGATGTCTTCCACCTTGTGTATATCTCTCAATTATTTTACCTGTTTGCATTCCTCCCTGTATTCGTCATATTAAAAATATCATTTGATATTTGAATTAAAATATAAAAATAAGCTTTTCTTGGAACAGTTATAGTTATCATCAAAATTATTCATTTAATTGACAAATTTTTAATTCAATTTTATCATTTTCTTAGAAAAGATTCAACTGTTGAAATGACTAAATTAATTATCTTGTCAATAAACTAACATTACAACCTAATTGCCTGGGAAAGTAATTAAAATTTCCAATCTTTTCAATACATGGGGCACATGGTTGTACCATCATCTAGGACACTGTGTAATCTGGCTCACTCTCATTTCTAGTGAAATAAGACCTTTGTCTCTGGAGGGATTTAAATGTGGCATTATTTAAAATTGCACAAAGAAATTCTATCAGGGATTATATGATGTACAAGTTTTAAAATTTTTCCATTAACTTGTGCCAGATTAATTAATTGCACTTTATTAATTTTTAAAAATGTACTCTTTCATGTTATAGGGCATCACCTCATCTAGTATACAGTACTCAAATGTAGCATAAAAACATTGACAAATATTTTCTATATTTTATTTTAGAAGAGGTGCTCAAAAATTCAAACAGTGCAAACAAATTTATGTTAACATACAGTTACATTTATACGAACCATGTACACATTTTTTACATACACTTTGCTTTAAATACTATCTTTTGTAGCAATTCAGCAAGAAAAGCAAAAAGCCCAGTAAAAGTACATCTTCAGCGTCATCAAAAAGTGTACCTTCCGATGACCATGGATTTAATGGCGGAGATCAGTTTACTGAAACTTTCGACTTCCAGCACATGGGAGATAAGGAGGTGGACAAGCGTTTTGAGCAGTTACTTGTAAGTACTTAAAATATCATTTTAAAAGCAATAGCAAACTTATTGACTCTAGTTACGGGACTGACAGTGACTGACTGCTGCACTGAGGTTTAATTGGTTTAGCGCCTGCTGTATTGAGGTTTGCTTTTAGCACCTGCTGCATTGAGGTTTGCTTTTAGCACCTGCTGCATTAAGGTTTGCCTTTAGCACATGCTGCATTGAGGTTTGCTTTTAGCACCTGCTGCATTGAGGTTTGCTTTTAGCACCTGCTGCATTAAGGTTTGCCTTTAGCACATGCTACATTGAGGTTTGCTTTTAGCACCTGCTGCATTGAGGTTTGCTTTTAGCACCTGCTGCATTGAGGTTTGCTTTTAGCACCTGCTGCATTGAGGTTTGCTTTGAGCACCTGCTGCATTTAGGTTTGCTTTTAGCACCTGCTGCATTTAGGTTTGCCTTCAGCAGCTATTTGTAGGGCAGCTTGTCCTTGGAAAGCTTCTTTGATATATTTCCTAAAAGCTGCTGTGGCCTTTCACCTTCATGCCCAGACCCTCAGTTTCTTCCTATATAAGTCTGCACGCTGTAAATTATGTTGGCATTCTCTGTAGGTGACCTGCCAGCTGTAGTCTGCCTTTTTAATCATTGAATCTATGGGTTGGTCTTCAAACAACCTATACATCTAGTTTTGCTTCATGTGGCTTCTCCTTAACTTTTCTAGACTGAAAGACTGCTGTTATCTGTAAAAGTATTGCCTTGAACCAAATTGAAATTGTGTTTTCAAAAAATGTCTAAATATCATAATCATGTCATTGACAATGCTCCCTCTAAGGTTCGTTGGTAGAGTTGAAAAACTCGTGTGCAAAGTTGCACAGCATTCATTGTTTTTGTGTAATATTTTACTAAACTTGATGCCCGGTAATTCTAATCTGGTGCGCGGCGTCGGTCAGATATCTGCACAGCTTAAATGGAACATTGTGATTGACTGGCACCAGTCAGACGTTCTTAATGAAATGACTTGAATAATGAAACAAAGGTGACTTAATTGGAAAATATTTTTCCTTATAAAATAATGATAGAGGTAGGAAATCAATACTGCTAAAATATAAGGAGCGTTGACAGTTTGACACATCGTTTTGTCAATCACTTCTTCTTATCCAAGTCATCTAAGTATTATAATTACACAAAAGCCAAGAAATAATTCATATAATATAAATAGTCTGTGTAATTTGTTTTTTTAAAATAAAAAAGCTTTATGCAGTCCTATTCTGTATGATATATAATGTTTGCACTTATTACGTGACTGTAATGGTAGTAGATGGGCCATGGCCATAAATCACAGTAAACGGAAACTATGAAAATGTAAGGAATGTTGAGCTCAGCTATTCAGGATTAGTTTGATTCGATTTAGCCACAGGTCAAAATGTGACGGTTGTCGCTCGTAGTATATGGAAGCAGACAATAAACTTCCCGGAGATAATGTCGTCTTTAAAAGCTCAGTTTTCACGTTGTTACCGCCGTGTTGATTGCCGAGTTGTTTGCTCTGGTGTTGTCACGGGAAGATGATTTGTCAAGGTTTCGTCAAAAGTGCGCTGACGTCACCGAAAGCCGGCCTTCTGGCGTTTGAGTCTATCAACTAAAACAACAGTCACTCGAGCGTCGCAATCACGTCACAGCCCCTTCCATCACCTGTTCTGGAGCATTAGGCCATGGGGTCATTGTGTGTGTGTGTGTGTGTGTGTGTGTGTGGTCGTCTGCGCCACCCCCCACCCCTGTTGTTTAAACCGTCAGACTGAAGTTATGAGTGAACATAAAAGTTGATGGCCATAGAACCTCTGTGCCAAAAGACTGAATGTTTTTCAGTGTCTGATCCTATGGGCATGGGGTATGGAAAGTTAATGATGTTGTCAGTTTAATGTTGCACACGTCACCGTTTAAGTCAAGCTGTTTCATCTTGGGTTTCAATTTGGAAGGCCCGTTTGTTGTGATCGAAATTTTACTTTTCTGAGTCGAAATTTTGTAAAGATATCTTTAGTCAATAAGACCCCCACCATGAAAAGCCTATGGTTATAAATCAAGATTCTTCTTATCAGATGATACTTTTATTTCAACTCACTTAACTTTTCAAATCTTTTAATGTGTTGGGAAATGATAAAGGCATGCCTAAAAGAAATAGTTAATATTTATTCTCTAATGTTTAGAGTAGAGTCGGTCTCTTCCAAGTCAAAATGAGCCTGTTGTTTAGTTGATCAAATGGCAATCAGTTCAGATCATATATTTTGAAGGTCATGAAATAAAATAACAAACGCTACTAGTCAATTGGCCCATTTGTCTAAAATAGAAGAGAAAGATGGGATAACAGACAATTGATCAACTTGTGTCCAGTAGATGAGAGGGAGTGTACCAGAAAATAGGTCAACTTGTCTCAAGTAAAAGAGAAAGAGAAGATACCATATAATGACCAGTAAAAAACTTGTACTGTGCATATAGAATGACCACTATAAACTTGTACTGTGCAGATATAATGACCACTTTAAACTTGTACTGGGCACATAGAATAACCACTGTAATAGTGTACTGGGCACATAGAATGACCACTGTAATAGTGTTCTTGGCACATAGAATGACCACTGTAATAGTGTACTGGGCACATAGAATGACCCCTGTAATAGTGTACTGGGCACATAGAATGACTACTGTAATAGTGTACTGGGCACATAGAATGACCACTGTAATAGTGTACTGGGCACATAGAATGACCACTGTAATAGTGTACTAGGCACAAAGAATGACCACTGTAATAGTGAACTGGGCACATATAATGACCACTGTAATAGTGTACTGGGCACATATAATGACCACTGTAATAGTGTACTGGGCACATAGAATGACCACTGTAATAGTGTACTGGGCACATAGAATGACCACTGTAATAGTGAACTGGGCACATATAATGACCGCTGTAATAGTGTACTGGGCACATATAATGACCACTGTAATAGTGTACTGGGCACATAGAATGACCACTGTAATAGTGTACTGGGCACATACAATGACCACTTTAATAGTGAACTGGGCACATATAATGACCACTGTAATAGTGTACTGGGCACATATAATGACCACTGTAATAATGTACTGGGCACATAGAATGACCACTGTAATAGTGAACTGGGCACATATAATGACCACTGTAATAGTGTACTGGGCACATATAATGACCACTGTAATAATGTATTGGGCACATAGAATGACCACTGGTTTACTGCAGCATCAGGTTGGTTAACACAAGTTATAGAGATGATTCTCTGACTGCCTCAAGTCATTCAATCGTAGTGACAACTCTTATAATAAATGTACCATTCTCATATAGGATGACATGAACCTGACAGAGGAAAAGAAGGCGCCACTCAGATCAAAAGATGGAGTGTTCCGAAGGCAGATGCTACAGATGCATGTCAGGGGAGTCACCAAGGTAAGTACGCAGATGCTCTCATTTCTATTGATCAATGTTAGATATGTATAGGGATTGGCATATTTTATGGAGATATTGGTCAGTAATTTAACTATTGGAACTTCTTGGTAACTACATCTGCAGGGCGACTTTGAGTGTAGTACAATCATGTGATACTTTGACATAGTTGAAAGAACCCAGTCACTAGTTTAAGCCCATGTGCACCTTTTAGTTTCTTTCACCGTCCATTGAAAGACATACAGTTTTACGTGATTCTCAAATGATGGAGAAGATCTGGCGTGGTGTGCTATTAATATGTAAAGGTTTCTTTGAGGTGTAAAGCTTGTTGGTGCTATTAATAGGTAAAGATTTGTATCACAAAAACAAGGCTCCAGGACATAATGTCACATGAGTAGGACTTTAGTACACACTGTTGTCAGACGAGTTGTATCATATGACGTCATGTTATCAATGACTCTGATTATTCAAAATTATTATTGGAGACTTTTTGACTGAGGATACATTCGGTGATCGAGTGGCCGAGTGGCAGTGCGCTCGGTCCGCATACCGAGCGAGAGTTATGGGTTCAAATCTCTGTGAAGGCAGGGGCTTGTTCCTGTGGCTAAGAACACCCATGAGTCCAAACTAGGTCAGAATGGGTACTTGACACTAGTTGGGGTAAAGTAAGAGGGGCTGGGGTGGGGATTGCGCTGGCCACCAAAGGCCAGCATGGTCTAACAAAATAAAAAAAAAATTACTTTAATTTATTAACCTTCTGCCATATATAGAAACCTATACCTGATGTTTACATGCGGTTATTTTGGTGGCAGCTTTGGGTTACCTTTCACTTACTACCTGCGTTGTGTGTTCAGTTCTATCTTACTGCTCTATTTCTATCGTTTAGTTTTGTTTTGTTTCCCCTCCTCCACAGCAACTGTTAGGAGCATTTGATAAATGGTTTGTTCTTCAATGTTTTTCTAGCTCTAGTGTCTTCATTAAAATTAGCATTGGCGTGTGGGAAGGAGGGGGAAGGTGGGCGTGGTTAAGGATCGTGTTACGCTGTTTTCCACTATTCCCTAACCCAAGAATTAATTGACTTTGCTATTGTAAATGTTGATTAGCAATGACACGCATGTTAGGATATTCCCGATCATCGTCTGCTTAATCTGTCACAGACAAGTTATTTGTGTGTCTGATTCAGGGGTCGGGAAACTTTTTGTCTGAGAGAGCCGTGAATTAGGTTAAAAACTAAAAATTCAAGTAAATGTGCACATTTAGTTTAATGTCAACACTAAAAGTACAATAATTATGTCTCTGAATTCTTAATAATGCTGTTATAATATGCAATTAATATGTCGATCAAAGGAGTCTGAATATTATTTTTTTCAATTATAATCGAACATTTGTACGAGAGCCAGATGCAGCAATCAATGGAGCCATATCTGGCTCGAGAGCCATGGTTTCCCGACCCCTATTCTTGTTAGTACGTCAGAGTCAGTTATTAGTATGTCTTACCCACAAGATTAGACAATTAGCGGACTATTGAGTCGTTGTCACTACATCTGTTATCTTTCTAATACATTTGTAGCCTCCATCGGCTAATTTCCTGTTTGCTCTACTCAATTCAAACTACATGTATTTACAAGCTGAAGAAAGTCGCCTTTAAAGTTCATTTAAAAAGTCATTTTTTCTCATTGTCATTTATTATTATAATATACATTCAGATCATTTTGTGAATGGGGGTGTAGGGGGAACAGACTAAGGTACAATATTGACAGGAAGTAGTGAATATAAGATAATTCAAGCAAGTCAGGTATAGCGAGGATATGTAGAGCTAGTAAACGGTATATGACTATTCAATCTAGCAGTGGCGTCACTAGGGGGATGCGGTGGGTGTGGGCCGCCCCTGGTGACACCATCAGGGGGGTGACAGCAAAATGTAAAATTCTGTATGTTCCCGTTATTTGGCACTGGAAAACTCGGAGGAGTTGAATGGGTTAAGTCGTGAGGGGGTGACGCACCATGAGCTACCGCCCCGGGTGACACCAACTCTAATGACGACTCTGCAAGCTAAGCAGGATATATACAAGAAGTAAAGGGTTTAGGTTAATTAAAGCAAGGCAGGATATGTACAAGAAGTAAAGGGTACAGGGCCTATAGGATAATTCAAGCAAGGCAGGATGCTGTACAGGAGGATTAGGATTCAAGCCACAAGCTTGATGTGAATCTATCACAGCCTTGATTGCAGACTCTTTTTAACTAATGAAATATTGAACGTTTGACAGACTCTTTATAACTATTGAAATCTTTAAACCTAATAATATGCTGTCAATTTGACATTAGTATCAAGATATCCTATAACCTATCTCCGCTAATGACAACGTCGTGTCACGTCTCAGACATCTGTCTACCTACCATCACGTTTTGGCCCCGCCTGTCGCAGACTGCATGATTCACAGTCTAGCACTCTAGCTGCAGGCCTTGGTTTCCTCCCTTTGTGCACCAGCTCTTAGCAGCGTGTGTTAAAAATAAAACAAAAAAAACACTCACTCTTTGTCCGACATCCAGCTAACATTGTCATCGCCTCCATCATCTGCCCAATTCTTACTCCACCGTATGTTTGTGTATGCATGTATGTATTGTGTATTATCTGTAATGTTCCTCCCACCGCACTCCTTAAGGTCGTTCACCCCGCAGTTGCCATCACGCCAATCCCATTGGTCCTCTCTACATGTCTTTACTTTCAGTCTACCGCCATAGTCACATTTCTATACCTTCTTTCTATCTTTGGCCCTCTCGTATCCGCGATGCCTCTTTTTCTAACCACCCGTGCCATTTTGATATTCATTTCTCCCTCCTCCCTCCCTCTCTCTCTCTCCTCTCCCTCTGTCCCTTTCTGTTCATCGTCTCCTTGATCCATGCATGCTTACAGCCTCCCATGAAAAGATGTCCAGCCATCAACTGTTATCTCGCCTGGAGCGCATTAAGATGCGGTCTCTCATTGTCTTGTACTGAACTTATCTGGCCACACGGCACTACTATCTAGCACTCATGGGCAGTTAGTCTTCTAGTCTTGAACTTACTCTTACGAGGTTTGGGGGTGGGGGTGGCTGGTTTGGTGTACACTCGATTATAATATTCGTTTGTTCTTTAGGAACAGAGATTCCCTGAGAAAAAAGCAGGACAATGAACGCGTTGTATAAAAAGTTCAATCAGTATCAAATATCAATCAATCGATCATTTAAAAACAATTTTCAAAGCTCACTGTGAGACTTTGAAAGGAGTATTCAGTAGACCACGAAGCACTCATCAAAAGATAAAACAGTACTAGCTTCATGTATGTTTGTGGAGATATTTCAAGGCTAATGGTGCTTCCTCAGTACTAGGTTCATGTAGGTTTGTGGAGATATTTCAAGGCTAATGGTGCTTCCTCAGTACTAGGTTCATGTAGGTTTTTTGAGATATAATGGTGCACCCTCAGTACTAGGTTCATGTAGGTTTGTGGAGATATTTCAAGGCTAATGGTGCTTCCTCAGTACTAGGTTCATGTAGGTTTGTGGAGATATTTCAAGGCTAATGGTGCTTCCTCAGTACTAGGTTCATGTAGGTTTTTTGAGATATAATGGTGCACCCTCAGTACTAGGTTCATATAGGTTTGTGGAGATATTTCAAGGCTAATGGTGCTTCCTCAGTACTAGGTTCATGTAGGTTTTTTGAGATATTTCAAGGCTAATGGTGCTTCCTCAGTACTAGGTTCATGTAGGTTTGTGGAGATACAATTGTGCACCCTCACTGTTGACCAAGAGCGTCTGATCTGAATGGGTTTATGCATTGATGGATATTGGGGTGGGGTATATATACCTAGTCCCTGAGGTCTACTATGGGAAAGTATTCACACCTGTCCTTAACGCTGTGAGATTACCAAAACCTAATGCAGTACCTCATAAGGTGACGTGTGTTGATCCTTGACACTTGAGTGCATGTCCCCTCCCCACTCGAGTGCGACCAGTCATTTAGATCAGTGCATTTTAAGTGAAGGTCTGCAGAGCGGTACTGATCCGTGGGCCATCCGCAACCGTTCCACAGAAGTTATCCAGAAAGGACAGAAATATATTATTAAAATTCTCCATTAATACTAACCTTTAAAAATATGTCAATTTTTCGACAATAGACATTCATATAAAATGAAACAATTAGAATAAAAATCCTATACATTTCGCTACCACATCAGCAGAGTAAAAATAGTGCCCCGGGCTTTGGAGCAGTGGAAAAATTTCTGCCTGTCCGCCATACTCAAAGATTGAGAAGCGCTGATTTCGATGATCCCTGTGTTTCAACACAGCCAGTTACATTTGTATCATTCGTGTGATGGCCTACAACAAAACGCCTCAGCTCTGTACGTTGCATGTGTTTATAGCCTCTACACCAACTCGTCTTTCTCTGCTCTCGTCATACTCAATGTCAAGTTGCACAAAACTTATCTGGTGGAAAGGCGCGCGTTCATTTCTTCTTACGTGACAAAATGTAGGGCCATGTTTGAATGAGCTTACATGTGGGGTCGGCCATGGGCTATTATTAGATGTATACACACCAAATTTTGTATTCTGGCCCGCCTTCGATATCGAATTAACCTTGTCTTTTTCTCTGTTGAAATGGCGCCAAAAAGAGAAGAGTTGTTTGAGCTCTCTATCCACTGTGTCAGCACCGATAGAAATCGTGCAATGTTTACACGACTTGTTGTGAATAATTGTTAGTAAACCCACGACGACAATCAATCATTTCACTTCCAATCAGTGACGTCTACATCAATATTCGGTTTGCTGAGGCTTATTACACACTACAGACAGACTAGTCCCGACTATGATATTCCCAGTCTTACGTTAATGGCCCTTCTTCAAAATCATGCAATTTTACACAATATATATATATATATATA
>MUZC01001993.1:478678-492565 GCA_002072015.1 Radix auricularia | reverse complement strand
TTCCCTGAGAATACCTTCTGTCACACTTTCCCTGAGACCACCTTCTGTCAAACCTTCCTTGAGATCACTACAAAGCCCCCAATATATATATATATTAGGGCTGCGGAAATTAACGATAAATTGTTCGATTAATCGTTAAGAATTTTTAACGGTTAAATTATTTTCTAACGATTAAAGGACTCATCACTTACGAATTATTGGAATTCAAAATTTAAAAAAAAAATAGTGGCAGATAAGTAATAAATTTCCTGATGATTACAGGAACATTTTGGCTTTTAAACTATTGACAGATGGGAATGTTCAACATTTTAATAAAGTTTGCCTACCATGGTTCTAACACTTCGCCTACTCATCAAACCAAATTGCAATTATGGAGTCTTGACTCAGAGACAGAAAATGACAGCTCTTCTGATTAACCCACTACAATGTTGGAAACTTAATGAACACCGATATCCAATAATGTCATTCCTTCAACACCGTTTTGTGCATAACAGTTACTTCAGTTCCACGTGAATGATTGTTCAGCTCGGCTGGTTATATTGTCAAGTAGACCCGCTTATCACTTGAACCAACACACTTGTCTTTTTCCGTAGTTGATTCAAAGATGACATATAAAGGAAACCTTCCAATGTTATTTAGATATTCAACAGTAACGTTTAATAAGTGTTACTTATGACACCAGCAATTTTAATTTAAGGCTTTAACCGAAATTAACGATCAATTGATCGTTTGGAGATCACCTTCTGTCAAACCTTCTCTGTGATCACCTTCTGTCACACTTTCCCTGAGATCACCTTCTATCACACTTTCCCTGAGATCACCTCCTTCTGTCACACTTTCCCTGAGATCACCTTCTGTCACACTTTCCCTGAGATTACCTTCTGTCACACTTTCCCTGAGATCACCTTCTATCACACTTTCCCTGAGATCACCTTCTGTTACACTTTCCCTGAGATTACCTTATATCACACTTTCCCTGAGATCACCTTCTGTCACACTTTCCCCTGAGATTACCTTCTGTCACACTTTCCCTGAGATCACCTTCTGTTACACTTTCCCTGAGATCACCTTCTATCACACTTTCCCTGAGATCACCTTCTATCACACTTTCCCTGAGATCACCTTCTATCACACTTTCCCTGAGATCACCTTCTTCTGTCACACTTTCCCTGAGATCACCTTCTATCACACTTTCCCTGAGATCACCTCCTTCTGTCACACTTTCCCTGAGATTACCTTCTGTCACACTTTCCCTGAGATCACCTTCTGTTACACTTTCCCTGAGATCACCTTCTGTTACACTTTCCCTGAGATCACCTCCTTCTGTCACACTTTCCCTGAGATCACCTTCTATCACACTTTCCCTGAGATTATCACCTTCTGTCACACTTTCCCTGAGATCACCTTCTATCACACTTTCCCTGAGATCACCTCCTTCTGTCACACTTTCCCTGATATTACCTTCTGTCACACTTTCCCTGAGATCACCTACTGTCACACTTTCCCTGAGATCACCTTCTGTTACACTTTCCCTGAGATAACCTTCTGTTACACTTTCCCTGAGATCACCTCCTTCTGTCACACTTTCCCTGAGATCACCTTCTGTCACACTTTCCCTGAGATCACCTTCTGTCACACTTTCCCTGAGATCACCTCCTTCTGTCACACTTTCCCCTGATATTACCTTCTGTCACACTTTCCCTGAGATCACCTACTGTCACACTTTCCCTGAGATCACCTTCTGTCACACTTTCCCTGAGAATACCTTCTGTCACACTTTCCCTGAGACCACCTTCTGTCAAACCTTCCTTGAGATCACTACAAAGCCCCCACCTCTCCTTTTGCTCGACTGTTAAAAAAATTGTATCCCCATATCCCCCCCCCCCGTCTTATTTCTAGGGTATTAAAAGACAAACCCGTTAAATGCCTTCCTTGTCCTTTACACCTGCTCTTCAACCATTGCGTCACTGGATAGTTTCATAAATCTATTAACAGGTCACTGGACAAAATCCTCTTAGTGTTTCAATCACGCCCCTGAATCAGTTGTCATTAGAGTCGTTAGCTGGCGACTTAGCTGACTTAAGTCACTGTGGCATTGTAAGCACAGCTCAGCGAGGCGTGTACAACCGGCCATTGGGTTTATTAAACGGTTTGTCGGACACAAGAAACCCGCGTGAGGTAATCACACGACCAGGTGTTACTACCGGGACCGCCCAGTGGGCAGGTGAAGAGCGATCTGCGGTGGAGAATGTTTGGTTCTTGATGACTGATGGGTGTTTTTGTTGATGCTTGGGGGAGGGGAGGCGGGGCTCAGTGAATGTTGCTGAGAAAAGTCAATAATATTGTTCAAACAAACAAGTCTTAAAAATCATACAACATCATTGTTTAAATGCACGGTGTGAGCTCCAGATGTTAAACTTAATGTGCACCATTGTTACCCTATTTGAAAGCAAGCGTCCCCCCTCCTCAGCACTCTCTGTTGGTGTGTTACTCCCGGTAAAATAAAGTTTGTTATTTAGCGCTGGGGTCAGTCAAGGTCAATTCACATAGATCACTTAACCAGTGATTTTCAGCATCTGGATTTCATAATGTTTTGCAAATTCAAAGAATTTGAAGAAAAATAAATGTTTGTATCCCCCACCCAATACATTACAAAATATCTCCTTATTTGTCTTGCAATTTGATTTTGACTAATGATGGAGTGAACAAAATTTTTGGGTGGGTGATGTTTTTCCCTTTAGCTGAACTGAGAAATAATTACATAAGTATTATAGTAAATTACAGTAAGCGTTTTTTTTTTAATATAACCTACTTTTTCTGAAAAGAGAAATAAATACAAGTATTACTGTAAACTCTTTTTCTGAACAGAGCAATGATTTAAATTATTACAGGAAACATTCAATAGGTATTCCTGTAATCATTTTATTTTGAAAATCCTTTATATTAACTCGTGGCGTCTGCTTGATTGTTTGCTGAAAAAACTTTGGTTGCCAGCAAGCTGAAATTTTTCAGGTAGACTTGTGCCGATGATAAAAATGGTCTATCAAAATTTTAGATCTATCAAATGTACTGTAATTAAATTAATAAATTTTTAGGTTATCTCTATGTAGCATGAACATTTTTGTGCTATAGTGTCACAGTTTATGGCGGATTAAGGTGTGGCTGAAAGGGCTATAGCCGACCGTTGGGGGCCCCCAAAATTTTTATATTTTATTATAAAAGTGTACAAATGTTTGCACGAACCCTTGAAAACATAATAAATTAAATACATTTATAAATCTTATCTATTAAACTGATCGCTATTCAGATCTGATAGTCTTAATAGTCGAAAAACTTGATTTGATTGGCTCACTAGGAGAACATATTATAAAATATGGTTTATATTTTTAAAATTTCTTAAATTTGTTAAGCTCCGCTGGCCGTATGGAAGAGTATAGGTTCGTGATGCAAACGGTGTTGGGATCGATTCCCAATTGTGGACTATTATTTTAAAGTTTTCCTTTTCACACTCAATTGTAACATACCGGCGAACACTTCAAACAGTTATTTTTTTGTATTCTTTTTTTTTTCCATTATTAATATTTAGTTACAGTCTTATATTAGCTGCTGGTAATCATTTTATTGCTAGATAGTGCCCCCGTTTGATTGCAGCCGGGGCCCTGTGCAGTCTTAATCCGCCCCTGGTTGCAGTGCCTATTATATTGAACAACCTTTTTAATATTTTACTGTCACGGGGTGTGGTGCGTATTTATTGATATTGACCCTCCTTTTTAAAAAATATATTCCAGATCTATAGATGTTTATGCTAGTCTGTCCTGCAGTGCGCATTATATTAAACATGTTTTTATAACCCACCCTTTTCCCATGATCAAATCCAGCTGAAATGTAGCAGGCAGACTGTAGTAGATTTTTTTACTATAAATCCTTTATATATGAGACATAAATAAATTTTGGATTGTAATGTGATGCATATTATAATGAACATAATTTTAGTTATGTCTTGTACATAAAGAATTTAAAGTAAAAAACTGCGTTGTTTTTTTTTTTCGTTTAAAAAAAATATTTAATTTATTTATTAATTTCTTTCTATTATGAAGTCTAAAGGGGGAGAACTGGACACCCCTCAAGCATTTATACACAGCCTTATGGACCCTGACCTCAAAGGTGGTAAAAGGCTCCAGGTTTTGGAAGCTCTCAGGGTGTCACTGACCAGCAAGCCTGTTAGGTACAGAAGTATAAATATACATATTAACCTGATAATAATTAATAAAAAACGCGACTAAAAAGAAAAATCAGAGAAAATACATTTTCACATAAAAATTTACTTACTTTGTGTTTATTAAAAATTTATTCATCCAATCCCATACAAATTCACCAATATGTTTATTTTGCTAACTTTATTTTAAGTTGGGTAAAAGAATTTGGTGAGAAGGGCTTGAATGCCATATTGAGGAATCTAACCTACTGCTGTGATAAGTAAGTATGTTTGTAAGAGTTAATTAATTTCATTATTTAATGTTTTCACTGTTTTTAGTTTACTGCTGTTTTTTCATCAAGAAAATGATAGTTTATAAGACAAACCTTTTAAATGTCTGGTTTATAATCATGAGGAATTAAATAAAGCTTTTGAACTTCATGAAAGTCATTTGACTATAATCTAAAAAAGTTCCAGTAATTTGCCTTTGGATATCAGCTTAGAAAAATATATATTCAGTGATGAGGACATTAATAACTTCATTATTTAAAGATTTTCTTCATGCGCTAAAATACCGTTCTATTTATTTGGTTCCTCATGATTTTTAAAATCATCAAATCATTTCAAATGCATATATCATTACATTCTAAAATTATTTATATTCTAACATTTTGACATCCTTATCTGAAGAGTTCCATTGAGGACAATGTACATTCTGAGACATATGTGTAGATGTTAAAACATCATTTTTTGGTATGTCAGTTGTCACATTGTTTCTTCATATTTTACTATAGTACCTCAGAACGGAGAAGTACCTATGAATGTGTAAGATGTCTGAAAGCGTTCATGAACAACAAAGTAAGTTTAATGTCACTTTAAAAAACCTATAATTTTTTAAATACAAATTTGCTTCTAGAGTTTGAAGTATTTGCTTAACATTATGCTTATAATGTTAACATAAAATGAATTTTTAAAAATTTATTAGCATGTCTTAATGTTTTCCAGCCAATTACTTCCCTTATAAAAAATGACTTGAAAAATACTTTGCCTTTAATTATCATGAATCACTGAAGACATTTTTAATTTAAAATTAAGGCAATGACAATAAGTGAAGAATGGGAACTTATGCATGTAACCAAAAATAGTAGCATTTTCCTTAGTGTTGGTTTAAAAGTTTTAACCCTAGAGGATGCATAACTCAATGTTGTTACCATATGGTAGAACCCAAAACTGCAGCCTTTTCATGGAGCAAAAATAATAATAATAACATGAGAACTTCAATAGCGCGATACCACAGCCTGGGTCAGGGCTCGCCATGCTTCACATGAAAATAGCTACAGGGGTCCTTGAGTTACAACGTTGATCCATTGTTAGGAAAAGTCAAAATCCAAATTTCTGTGTAGGACTTAACATATATATACTGTGAAGTACTGTACATACAGTGCTATAACAAAATGTAACAGTTAATGGCATTAAAAAGTATTTAAAAAAGAGAAGACTATTCCTTTCCACATGGAGATAAAACACAAGAGAGAGACATTGTAAACAACCAAAATGGCATTTATTCTGATACTGAGCATTTTCTTCACACTACAACCAAACAAGGTGTATTCTTTCCGTGTGCTCCCAAAACATAAAAGCATCTAATGCCATAAAAAGTATTTAAAAATGAGAAATCAAGTCGGGGCCATGTAGAAAAATATACATTAAAACATTCATAATTTAACAAACAATTTTAATGAGATAGATGACACTAATAAAAAAAATAGAAATGTTAAATTGTACAATCAACCTATTGTAGACCAGTTACCTATATTTAAAATAATCTAATGGTGTCATGCAAGATCGATGAAGATTGATTTCATTTATCAGCATTTGTCTTAACTTGAGCTGGTTGCAACCCTATCAAAGTTTTTCTCAATCTCTCCCACAAGTTTAGTCAAGCAGATGGCTATAATTACTTAGATGTTATTACAAAAAATAACTACCACTATTTCAGTGCATTTAATGAATTAGGTCCAGCTGAACAAAGGTTCAATAATTGCTCACCTGCCAAACAATATTCTATGTAGAAGTATGTTAAAAATGATTGCTCCCATGTTGAATGGCTTAGTGATAAAATGTCTTGCATGATGCCTTGCATGCTCACTTGAGTCCTTTGTGGCTTTTGTAATTTCAGTTTGGTCTCATGAGTATTTTGGACCATGAAGAGGCACTGACCATCATGTCAAGGACAGTGGACCCATCAGATCCACCCACAATGCTTGAAGCTGTTCGTCTGCTGGCTGCCATGTGCCTTGTACCACCTAATGGGTATTGAATAGTTTCATAGCATTAAAATAACATGTGTCCAAGTCTGAAATGTTATTTTGGTGTGTACTTTTGTTAGGGTTCAAATACATCCACCAGTTTTTATGTTGCATGTCATTGTGATAGGTATAACAGAAAATAGTCTTGTTAATTTTTTTTTTAGTAAATGCAATTTATTTTGTCAATAAGTTTGCGCCCTTAACTTGGATTTACTAGATATTAAACTGGAAAGTTTCAATAAAGTTGTAGATTTTGGGCTAATAGGACTTATATATCTCATAAAAGAAAAAGTCATAATTGAGACATTACTCACTTAATTCAAAAGGCAAATTAGTCATGGAAGCACAGAGACCATTGTAGATTGTATGATGAACTATACTCAAAGCTTAGTAATGAATTAACAATAGGAATTCTTGTATACCCATCAAACTAATGTTTAAGTTTAGTGTTCCGTATCTGTGGTGATTTAAAAAGAAAACTTTCATCAGACATGAAAAAGTGTTGGAAGGTTTGACAGTCTGTGGGGAAATACGAAGCCAGGAGAGATTTGTTCCCATCATCAGTGGTCTTGCCATGAGGGACAATCCTGCCATGCAGGTTGGTTACTTGTTTAAAATTAATTTTTGTGCCTACATTTAAAATCAGATAATTACTATGCTACATATTACATGCCATTAATGCCTAATGTTAAATTCAGGATTTTTGTATGCAGCATATATATAAAAAAGGATATATATATATATATATATATATTTATCCTTTTTTGTTTCAAAGTACTATTTTAATGTCTATAGATATTTCTCCTGAGTTATTTTATGACTATAAGTGGTAACCTAACTAGGAAAACATTCAAAATGTTTATGAAATATATTGATGCTTTGGTTATCTAATAGAAATATTGTGTTCTACCCAGGTTGCCTGTATCCAGGTAGTCAATGCCATTGTCTTCACACCAGATGATATTGATTTCAGAATGCACTTAAGAAATGAGTTCATGAGGACAGGGCTCATAGATCTGTTAGAAGTAAGTTGGCTCATGATTTTAAAAAATATCATATCATTAAGTTATTCTAATTGGCTCATGATGTTTAAACTGTCTTCAAGTTAGTCTAATATTTATTGCTTCGTCAAACATTCAGAATTTAAAGACAGAATAGAAGAAAAAAACACGCACAAATAACACCAATACAGTTTACTTTATTTTATTATTATCCTTACCTACTCTGAATTTTGTTGATAACCTAAATTTAGTATATTTTCAATGAATGGACTTTTTTATTCAAAACCAAAATACTAGTGGTTAGATAATCAAGCAGATGAGGAGCTGAAGACCCATGTTAAGATCTTCCATGAACACAAAGAGGAAGATCAGGAAGAGTTTTCTCATCGCTATGACAACATAAGCATGGAGATTGAATATCCTTTTTTTAAAACATAGAAAATAATTATTTACTTTTTGTGATAAAGGAAAGATTTCAATTGGTTATTGTTATAAAGTTTAAACAAAAAAGGCAAATTGCTTCCCAAAGTAAATGTTTTGGGTGTGGGCTGTGACAAAAAACAGAAATTGTTTCAAAAAGGGTAATGGTTATAAAAATACTTTAAATTTCTACACATCTTAAAAAAAGAAAATTTTGCAAAAAATAATATATAATTCCAAGACGAATGATTTTTAAATAATCTTTTTCTAAATGCATACTAACTTACAGCCGTTATGTGATAAAGTAATGTATAAATATATTTAAAAAGTTGTTTTTGAGCAAAGTGAATGTAATTAGCTTCTTTAACATGCCTCACAGACCCTACAGCTTGCTTTCAGCTACTTCTTCGTTCTGTTGGTAACACCATTGCTGAACCATATTTCCTGTCCATATTACAACACTTATTATTGATAAGAGATGATATTTATGCCAGGTAAGTGTTTATTTTAGAGATGATATTAATGCCAGGTTGGCAACATATAATTGTAATGAAAAGATTATTTTTACCTAGGGACAAATCCCACCATACAATGCGTGTTCATTTTGAAAGTTTTTGTGAGTGAGGATTGGTGAATAAAAAATGAACATGAGGCATATAGATGATAACTTGACATGTTTATAAAATACCTGAAAAACTATTTGGCGGTGTAAATTTCATTGGTCCTATTATTATTTTAAAAAATAATTCTTATTTAATTATAGCCCAAGAAATTATAATAATTAATTTTTTTCTAATTATAGCTAACTAAATAAATATTGATAATTTAGTTTGAAAATAATAGTTGCATTAAATTTTTTGACATTGTGAAACAGTTACCAGGCTGGTTTGATTTCCCCAGGCCGCAGTATTACAAGTTGATAGAAGAATGCATAACTCAGATAGTTCTTCACCGTAGTGGATGTGACCCTGACTTCAGGCAGACAAAACGTTTTGATATTGATGTTGAGCCTCTGTTGAGTAAGCTTTTATTTTAAAAGTTGCTTCAGTTTTATTTACCTTAAATCTAGTTAATTTCTAATGTAGATTTTAAAGTAAGCAGTCTTAGTTTTCTTTGTTATCAAAAATAAAATAAAATTCCTTTTTTATATTTTTTATTTTATGTTTAAAATACACAATATAGCTTAAATTTATCTTCTATTTTTACTATTAATGCTATAGAATTTTTAAAAAATTGATTTCTGGCTGAAAGATGTGATTCAAAAATGTTATGCTAGAAGTATTTGACTTTCTTTAACCACTAATAGTTATTTTTTGAAAGCAATCATCAATAGAAATAAGTTATTGAGTAAACTATTACTTCAATATATGTATTTTTTATTTACACTACAAACATAAGGAATAGTCTAGTTGACACATGATAGTTAATTATGTTAACCATTAGAGATATTGAAGTAAATATTGAAATGGGACTCTGAATACAGTAATTGTTCCAAGGGTTGAAGGCATTTTTCAACATAACAGCTATTAATTATCAATGTAAAGGTTGGCGCACAAACTCATCAACTTTTTTGTACACTCAGATACACTATCAGAAAGGTCAAAATTTGAAGACCCTGGAGAGATAAGCATTGCAGACATGACCGTCAAACTAGACAATGCACTTACTGCAAAACAGGAATCTGAAGCCAAAGCCATTAGTTTAGAGAGCAAAGTTCAACAGTATGAATTGGAGTTGTCACAACTCAAAGAAAAGGTAGGAAGGAAAGTGCTGGAAACATTCATTTTTGTGTGCCATGCCATTCATTGAGTACCTGAGGAACAATGATGACAAGCATTCTGCTTTGATGGGAGGAGATTTTCCTTCAGTCACATGCATGAAAAAAAAAGAGTAAATAATCTCTATTTTCATAATAGATGAAAATAACTTGCAAACGCGGTGGTTGAGTGGTAGCGCGCTCGACTGTCGTACCGATGGTCACGAGTTCGAATCCACGCGAAGGCGAGGATTTGTTCCCGGGGCCTAAAGAGTCCCCAAGTCACCCAGCTCTGAATGGGTACCTAACTAGACAATAGTTAGGCGGCTGGGGTAATGCGTGGAACCCCTATAGCCGTGGCCTGTGACCGCTGCATCACTTGCCAACAGATGGTCTGTGGACGCAATTATCTTCTGCATAGAAGGAGCGTCTGTATATCTAAGATAAGAAGATAAATCTGATGTTCAGAAAAAAAGGGTTCATTATAATAATAATCGGCATCCTTCCGTCTCATTGGGCTTGGGTGGTTACACATAAGTACATTTTTAAGTATTGTCACCCAATATATCCCAATTGCTTAGATCAGAAGTGAAACTTACAGTTTTTTTGTAAAAAATGTCTTTAAAATAATTTCCATTTATTGGAATTAATAATGAAATCTATACTTTATTTTGTATTTTTGGAACATGTGTTTTCTTGTGTAAATAAAGAACAGCAGTTAAATGCGCATAATTTCAGTGCAGTTTATTTAATAAGCTTCAATTTCTTCCTCACAGATCAACCAAGGCATCGGATCTAACATCAGTGCAGCACTCATAAAAGGTCATGGAGAAGGTTCAGGGGGGCCTCCTCCGCCACCACCACCTCCTCCACCACCAGGGGGAGGGCCACCTCCACCACCACCACCTCCGCCACCTCCACCTGGAATGGGCCCTCCCCCTCCTCCTCCCCCACCTCCACCGCCAGGTGGGGGTCCACCTCCTCCACCCCCTCCACCAGGCATGGGCCCACCGCCACCACCAGGTATGGGTCCACCGCCTCCACCTGGTGCATTTTCTCCTCCTTCGAATGCACTTCCCCATGGCATGGCACCAAAGAAAAAATATAATACAAATGCACAGACCAAGAGATTAAACTGGAATAAGGTATTTGACTATATAAAGATTATTTTTTATATATCATTAGATTAAATCTATACAAATACAATTAACACAAGTTTTGGTTGCATTACTTACAACCTATTTTTTTTATATTTAACTTATTGTCCTAATTTATTTAATTTGTTTTAATCAGAACTTACTTTTTGTAATATTTCTAGTATTTTATGTCATATAATTTGTAACTGTTCTTTTCTATTAGAAGCCTCTAATAACACAATTAGTAAAACCTGTGGCGTAAATTATAACGCTATCTGTTGTTCCCAAGTGAGATTTCTGACATGTTTATGTTTTATGTCTAGTTGAATCCCAAGCAGCTAGAAAAGGACTCTATCTGGGTGAACCTTCATGAGGAACAGTTTGAAAGTCCAGATATCTTTAGCAATTTAGAAGAAATGTTTTCAACAAAGGCTCCACGTAGGTTTTAGTTAAAATAGTTAGCCAAATTCAGCATCACTGTTATTTATATACCACATAAATATTTTATTAAGTTATGATTATATGCATATTTCAATGGTTTCAGTTTGATTAGCTTGCCTAATTCACCATCCATTTTCTTTGTATACCACATGAATATTTTATTGAGCTATGGTTTAATAAATAATTCAATGGTTTCAGCCAAAAAAGAACATTCTGAATTAGCAGAGAAGCCAGCCAAGAAGGGGAAAGAACTCAAAGTGCTTGACATGAAATCAGGTCAAAATTTATGTAAGTCAACTTTGCCCAGTTTCTCATTTTTCAAATATGATTTAGATACTTTATTTTATTTTTTCTTATTGTTCAAATCTGAATCAATTACTTTATTTTATTGTTCTCAATTCTCAAATCTAATTAACATACTTTATTTTATTGTTCTAATTTTTCAAATCTAATTCACATATTTTATTTTAGTGTTCTAAATTTTCAAATCTAATTCACAAATTTTTAAAAATTGTTCTGTTATTGAACAAACAAGAAATATTATTTTTAAAACAATGCTTATAATTTACCTTTTTTCACAGCCATTTTGTTAGCATCTATAAAGATACCATATGCTGAGATAAAACGTCGCATCTTACAAGTGGATGAAGCAAATCTCACCTCAGCCATGATTGAGCAGTTCATAAAATACATGCCTGAACCAGATGAGATGAAGAAACTTTCAGAGCTCAAAGAGGATTACAGTACATTAGCAGAACCAGAACAGTTTGCTGTTACTGTAATTCTTTCAATTCTTGTCATGTTCACCTGTTTCTTAGTTTACTTTTTTTTAATGTTTAACTTTAAAAATTTTAAACTCCAATTGTAAACAGTTAAATTGACGGTTATATTTCAGAAGATGAAATTATAACTCAAATTTAATATCCATACCCACATAAGTTTGTTGGGAAAATAACAGTTGAACTATTTTTTACGTGCAGCATAAATATAATAAAAATGTATGGTAAAAGTAAGTCAAAAGTTTGTTTTAAAAATAAACACAATGCGCTTGAAATTTTCAGATGTCAACTATCAAGCGCCTTGTTCCACGCCTTAATGCCATTTTATTTAAGATGAGGTTTTCTGAACTTGTGTCAGACATCAAGCCGGTGAGTGGTCAATAAATGGTGAAAGAAATTTGTAATGATTTCTTTTATAGTTTTTTGTTTTCTTCATGCAAGTGCTACATCATAAATGCTTTTTTTAAAAATGCAAGTCTCACATGAAAAATGGCTTCAGATGGTTTTATAAATGTGTCTTTACATTCCCTTAAAGACTGAGGTAAACTATGGCCTTAGCTTAGGTGCAATCCAATGAAAAGAGGACTCTCTTTAAACTTCTTTCTTTCTCCTCCACACTGGGAACTTTCAGAAAGAAGTGTGAATAATTGTGCAGCCCCTCTTAAATATATGTTTGGATATGATTTTATTTACAAAGTAAAAATAAGTAGTTTTTTTTCTTTTCAAAATTTCATTTTGGACAAATCAGTCACAGTTTTAAAAATTGTTACAAAATATTTCTATAAAATTATTTATCCTTGTTATATAAAAGTCTTGTTTACTAATATTGACACTCCCCTACTACCCACAGGATTTGGTGTCTGCCACTGAAGCTTGTGATGAGGTAAAGAACAGTAGAAGGTTTGCCAAATTACTTGAACTTCTTCTCCTAATGGGAAACTACCTTAATTCTGGTTCTAGAAATGCACAGTCTGTAGGATTTGATATAAGTTTTTTGACTAAAGTAAGTCTGCAAATTATTATTCCTTTCTAAATCAAATTTTTTTTTCAATCGTTATTTTAGTTTTAAATTTTGTTTGTACTAAAGTTTTTAAATGTTGCTTCTAATGAGCAGGCATCTGACTAATTCTTTGTTTTTGATCAGTTGGAAGGGACAAAGAGTCAGGACAATACCCTAACGATGCTTCACTTCTTAGCACAAGTTTTAGAGGAGAAATATCCTGACATTCTGGGATTCATTGATGAGACCATCCACATAGAAAAGGCAGCTAGAGGTAAATAGTATTGACAGATTTGTCAAAACTATCTAAGTTGCAAGCATATTTTGAGCATCTACACTGTACTGGTTGCACAAGTAAATAACATTAATCCATCGACTTGCAACAATTATTGAGTATAAAATAAAGAATGACTGAGATTTCTTTTGATGAATGTCACCCAAGATATTCTAGAGACAGAGATGTAAAGTCTATCTATTTATATAATTCATAATTATCATAAACTAGAGCAAGCAAGGCGCAGTCTACATATATGAAGTAGTGTGCACATTTTTTACTATGTGCATATGTAAGGAAGGGAAGTAATGCTTCAAAACAACTACCATAATATGCAATGCAATGTTCTTTTCCCCCTTTCTTTGCACTATCCATGAGCAATTCTGTGGGGACTCTAGGGTAGGATCTGGTTTTTTAAAATAATAATTCAGCTGATCTACAGTTAATGCAAAAAAAAACAATTGAATAACCTACTAATTAAAAAGTAAATATTTTTATGCTGCATTACTAGATTTTGAGATATTTCCTGAACTATTGCTTCATCTGAAATTTAGTTTTTAAAATGAGTAATCCTGC
>MUZC01001993.1:444872-469133 GCA_002072015.1 Radix auricularia | reverse complement strand
TATATTAAGGACACTAGCCATATGCTAAAATCACTGGATTCCTTGGTTTTACCGGATGAAGATCACCTCCTATTTACAATGGACGTTTCTTCATTGTACACGTCAATTCCACATGCTGATGGCCTCTCTGCAATTTCCTTTTTTCTAAACAAGAAGGCAAATCTTAAGTTCCCAGCAAGTGCCATACTACGATTGACCGAGCTGGTCCTAAATTTAAACTCGTTTGAGTTCAACGGACAGTTTTTTGATCAAATTAGTGGAGTTGCCATGGGAACAAAAATGGGACCAAGTTATGCATGCATATTTATGGGCCATTTGGAACACCTATGGAATAAAAATTACAAAGGTATTTGTCCAGAGTACTACAAGAGATACATCGACGATTGTATTGGAATAACCAAAATGGACATGCAGCAATTGCAAAATTTTATTGACTTCATTGGTGGCTTCCATCCTTCAATAAAATTCACATCAACTATTCATAGGAGTACTGTTAACTTTTTGGACATACAAATAAAATTAAAAGAAAACAAAATATCAACATCCATCTTTTACAAGCCTACAGACAGCCATAGTTTCCTTCTATATACATCGTCCCATCCTCAATCGTGTAGGAACTCTATCCCATTTTCACAACTACTAAGACTTAAAAGACTCTGCAGTGATGAGGCAGACTTCTTGGAAAGAAGTGATGAGATGCTGGACTTTTTTAGAAGGAGGTCATACCCGGAAACAATCTTAACATCAGCTGTCAATAGAATTAAAGGCATGACCAGACAGGACACATTTACATCATCTGTTCACGATCAATGTGATAGATGCAAATTTGTTTTAACTTTCCATCCCCATAATTTTAAGGCCCGCCAGGTGATTCTCAAAAACCGATCAATCCTTATGGCTGACCCTCTAACTCAGCAGGTCTTCAAAAAACCTCCTCTTTTTGCTTTCCGGAGAGATAAAAGCCTCAGAGACATACTTGTAAGAAGTCACCTTCCCACAATGAAAGCACATATTGGAACAAAAGGTTGCAACCGTAACCGTTGCAATACTTGTCCATATGTGGTTGAAATTAACAAAATTTCTTTCCCTCTTGAACAATTCTCAATAAAAGATGGATTCACTTGCACCAGCCGCAACGTGATTTATGCAATTATTTGCAAGAGATGTAAAAAAATTTATGTGGGTGAGACAGGTCGTCGTCTTGGAGATCGGTTTAGAGAACACCTGTACAATATAAATAAACAGGCTCAGTGTCCTGTGTCTAAACATTTTAACAGTGTTGACCACGATGGCATTTTGGATATTGTAGTTACTGGTATTTTATATGCAACCAATACCCATGATAGAGTCCACATGGAAAATAGACTCATAAAACGATTTGGTACGTTGGCTCCATATGGAATTAACCAAATCCACAATTTTACATGACTGCAAAATCGTTTTCCCGTTGTGGTTTTCACTGTTACTTTAGATACTTCAACTTCCTCCTTTTTCTTATATTCTATGTCCGTGTTTATTTTTGTCTTTCATTTCTTTTCATTTTATCACATAGACTTTAATATGTTTTAATTTTAATATATATGTAAGTACATGTAATTGTTTTTGTACTGATGAAGGCATGAGCCGAAACGTCTACCATTATTTGTATTAGTTGATAATAAAGCTTTAATTTATTGTTTCCTTACACAAATAGTCTGTGTAATTTGTTTTTTTAATAAAAAAGCTTTATGCAGTCCTATTCTGTATGATATATGTATATAGTAGAAGTAATTTAATTATTTTTTAACTGCACAAATTCTAAATTAACAGGATTGAGAAAATAAAGTTTGGGTATTAAATAAAATGACAGCATTTATTTATTGCAAGAAAATGTTAGTTTCAAATTATTAATAGTAAAATTTCACATATACATTTTAAATTTTTTTTTAAAATTTTGTTTCTTAATGTGTCATAAAAATAAAAATATCAAATTCATTTTGTTTGATTTCATATAACTTCAATACATTTGTAATAGGAAAATGTAAAAATTGATTTTCTTGTATATTTGCACCAATACCTTTATCAGCACAGGCATAATATTGTTTTGAGTGCTTGATTTTGGGAAGTATGAAGTTGCCTGTAAAAAATTAAAATGTCAAAGTTTTGTACATGAACCCATTTGTTCATCAACTACCATTTCTGTAGCATTTCTTTCTATTTTGTTATACAGTAGAACCTTGAGATACAAAATTTATTCATTCCAGAGTCACTTTCGTATCTCAAATTATTAATATGACAAGTCAACTTTTATATGTTATTTGCCTAATTCTTTCCAAGTCCTACAAAAACACAACTTTTTATATCTATAATGAAACTAAAATACACTGCACAGTACACAGTATCCATCTGTGGCACACCAAATCATTATTAACTAATTATATAGACTTGAAAAAAAAAAAGTATCATTAGTAACATGGACAACTTTGGACTGCGGTGATGGCCAATGATGAGAGTGGTGGTAGAGGTGATAAGACATCAGAAACTACGAAGTGGCAGAGAACGAGCACTTATTGTAACAAACACTTGACATTCAGAAAACAATTGACTTAATTTTAGGAAAAAAAACATTAAAACATGTCATAAAACTTTCACACTAATTACTTTTTAAAAACTTTTAAACTTCGGTGCCAATACCTCATTTTGTATCTTACTTTGTTTTCCATATCATAAAGCATACAAAACTGGGGATCGTTTTTTGTTATGATAAAGGTTTTGTATCTCATAGGTACTGCTCTATTATATTTGAAATTTTTTAGCTAAATCGTTTTTATATTAAATAATATTGAAAACAAATCTAGCAGATTTCTCATTGCATGTAAACACGTACTTGTAAATTATTTCCACTTTTAACAGACTGTGGGATGATTTTTTAAATTAAAGTTTTTTTGTTTTTTTTTAATTATGGTTACAATATGTAAATATTTTTACTGTGGCTATTCCCTGCTTTAGCAGTATAACCTAAGCATATTTCTATTAATTAATGAAGGGAAAAAATAAATGGCAGATGAGACTATGTATATTGGTAGCCAATGGAAATTTTAGCTCTTGGAATGAGTCAACAGATTAGCTGTGTGAAACAACGACAACATTCCTCTATAACAGCAAGTGTACATACAAAAATGAGCTGTTAACTATGTAGGTTTAGTTACCAAGTTTTTAGTTAAATTTTATTATAGTCTTATTATGTTCATATTGCCTGTTCTTGAGCCAATGATCTCCCCTTAATTAAAGGGTCTTTACCCCTTCTTGCCAGTAAATAACATCTAGAAAAATATTGACACATTATTTAGATTTTACACTTTTTATCATTAACTGAGTGTCAATGTATTTCACACAAACAGGACTGTAGTTATTTTTACTTTAGAGCAAATAAGTATGGATGTATCACTTTCTTGGTTTTAAAACTTAAAAGAAAATTGTGATCATATACCCATTCATTAATGAATAGAGTGAAATAATCAACCACACAAGTCTAATTTTTGATGCCACCCAGATTCTAGAGTCATCTATTTATGTTAGGCTTGAATGGTGAACTATATGTTGTGACAACTCTTGTGTGCCTTCTCTGTTAACTGACAGATGTATGTATGCTCAGCAGTCAGTGGCAGGGTCCCACAGGTCCAGCCATAAGTGGAAATCTACAGGTCTGTATGTGGAGACTCACAGGTTCCTGTATGTGTGGGCCAACATATCTGCTTGTGTCGTTCTGCATGTCTGTGCTGGTGACATTTCAGTTTATACTCTCATCAAATGCCACATGACTCTCTTCATGTAAATATTGTAGTACCTCGAACTGTATATTTGGATTGTAAACTCGGAAATGAATGTATTTTTAAGTCTATTCTATTCTAATTTGTATATAAAACATAATTTGTCATTCCCTAAAGAGTTTACTCCACTATTCTGTATGTATGCATTACAGAAATAATCTTGTGCCAGTCAAGCCTAATATTTAAGGGTCCAATTCCGAGTCTTGTGCCTGCTTCAACCCTTAAATTTTGTAGCAGCTGCTTCTATATTTTGGTATTTGTCTTAACTGCTATCACCTAGATGTGTGAGTGTCACCTAACCTGCCTTTAATTTAACTATGTTATCAATGCTATAGTTTTGTAACCAATGCTTCATTTGCCATTAATACATTGGCTTTGTTATAGACTATAATACTTTGTATTGACTTTTTCTTATATATAGATAATAAAACGTCTCTAAATGGCAGTAGCAGTTGGATCTCCCATGATTTTAAAGATTTTTTAAAACATTTGTTAAATTTGTTCTTAATAATTTAATGTCCTCCATTCTTAACATCTTCCTTTATTCGTGGGTAGGGAGTGAACATCCTATGGTAGGGAGTGAACATCCTATGGTAGGGAGTGAACATCGTATGGTAGGGAGTGAACATCCTAGGGTAGGGAGTGAACATCGTATGGTAGGGAGTGAACATCCTATGGTAGGGAGTAAACATCCTAGGGTAGGGAGTAAACATCCTATGGTAGGGAGTAAACATCCTATGGTAGGGAGTAAACATCCTAGGGTAGGGAGTAAACATCCTATGGTAGGGAGTAAACATCTTATGGTAGGGAGTAAACATCTTATGGTAGGGAGTAAACATCTTATGGTAGGGAGTAAACATCCTATGGTAGGGAGTAAACATCATATGGTAGGGAGGGAGTGAACATCCAATGGTAGGGAGTGAACATCCTATGGTAGGGAGTAAACATCCTATGGTAGGGAGTGAACATCCTATGGTAGGGAGTGAACATCCTATGGTAGGGAGGGAGTAAACATCTTATGGTAGGGAGTGAACATCCTATGGTAGGGAGGGAGTGAACATCTTATGGTAGGGAGTGAACATCCTATGGTAGGGAGTAAACATCTTATGGTAGGGAGTAAACATCCTATGGTAGGGAGTAAACATCTTATGGTAGGGAGTAAACATCCTATGGTAGGGAGTGAACATCTTATGGTAGGGAGTAAACATCTTGTGGTAGGGGGTAAACATCCTATGGTAGGGAGTAAACATCCTATGGTAGGGAGTAAACATCTTATGGTAGGGAGTAAACATCCTATGGTAGGGAGTAAACATCCTATGGTAAGGAGGGAGTGAACATCCAATGGTAGGGAGTGAACATCCTATGGTAGGGAGTAAACATCCTATGATAGGGAGTGAACATCCTATGGTAGGGAGTGAACATCCTATGGTAGGGAGTGAACATCCTATGGTAGGGAGGGAGTAAACATCTTATGGTAGGGAGTGAACATCCTATGGTAGGGAGGGAGTAAACATCTTATGGTAGGGAGTGAACATCCTATGGTAGGGAGTGAACATCCAGTGGTAGGGAGTGAACATCCTATGGTAGCGAGTGAACATCCTATGGTAGGGAGTGAACATCCTATGGTAGGGAGTAAACATCCTATGGTAGGGAGTAAACATCTTATGGTAGGGAGTAAACATCTTATGGTAGGGAGTGAACATCTTATGGTAGGGAGTAAACATCCTGTGGTAGGGAGTGAACATACTATGGTAGGGAGTAAACATTCTATGGTAGGGAGTGAACATCCTATGGTAGGGAGTGAACATCCTATGGTAGGGAGTAAACATCCTATGGTCGGGAGTGAACATCCAGTGGTAGGGAGTGAACATCCTATGGTAGGGAGTGAACATCCTATGGTAGGGAGTAAACATCCTATGGTAGGGAGTAAACATCCTATGGTAGGGAGGGAGTAAACATCTTATGGTAGGGAGTAAACATCCAATGGTAGGGAGGGAGTAAACATCCAATGGTAGGGAGGGAGTAAACATCCTATGGTAGGGAGTGAACATCCTATGGGTAGGGAGTTAACATCTTAATGAATGGTGTCTTGTACTTGTACAGCTTTATTTTTCCATCCTAGTCCAGCATGCTCACTGCTTGCTGCTAACTGATTTTCAAACTTTAATTATTTTTTAAAAGTCTTTACACTTTCTGAAGTGTTTCATTTGTATTGGTTACTCTCAATGACATGAGAAGACAAAATCATAAAGTTTCTTCCGAAGAGCACACTCCCAAGGACTTCTTTCTACGTCTGTTCCCAAGAGTTTGAAGAAATCATTCTCAGTTAGGCAGGTAGGGAGGTAGCATTCTTCTAGGGGTAGGGAGGTAGCATTCTGCTAGGGGTAGGGAGGTAGCATTCTTCTAGGGGTAGGCAGGTAGCATTCTTCTAGGGGTAGGCAGGTAGCATTCTTCTAGGGGTAGGCAGGTAGCCTTCTTCTAGGGGTAGGGAGGTAGCATTCTTCTAGGGGTAGGGAGGTAGCATTCTATAGAATATTGAATTAGCAAAATCAGAATGGGAAGGTATAATATTAATAATAATAAATTAATAAACTTAGTAAAAATTTATTTCCCAATTATTTTGACTTTAAATTTTTATTATGTCTTTTGCAAAAAAAAAAAAAAAATATTATGTTCCCCATCAAGTTTACATTGACACTGTGCCATTGCTGTCCATTTTCTTATCTACTACATGTGTAATTTATTGCAGCTACTTCTACACTTTGCTATTGATTGTTTTTAGTGAGGTGCACAAGAAAAAAAAGCAATCAAGGAAAATTGCCTATTCTCGCTATCCTGTAATTTTTATCTTAATTGAATCCATTATTTTTTAAAGTGCTTTTTATTTAATAATACTTTTCATATTATGATAAACCAATATTTATGAAATATTTATCTGTATGGTCCTAATTAGGACTGCCAGAAAAGTGGACACGGCAAAAAAGGTCAATTATTATTGGAGTATATTTTCTCCAAGAAGTTAGATTATTAAATTATTATTTACTTGTTTTTTTTCTTCCTAGCTTTGTAGAACTTTCATTGTTATTGAATATTTATTCTCCTTTACTTAAACTTTAAATAATAAAGATTCCAGATTCTATTTGACCAATCAGAATTCAACCTGCTACCAATTACAAGTCAACTTTGTGTTGTTGACAAGATCTTTGGTCTTTCATTCTTCTTCTGGTGTTCAATTTCCCTTGATCTTTAACCATTTTGTATGTTATCAAACCAACAACATAAAATATTTTTAAAAATACATGTAATAAAATGTATTAGTTCTATTTGGTGCATAGTTGATTCATTTGGGTAAAAGAAATGTATTTATTGTTGAATAAGCATAAGCTGACCAATGTCCAGCAGAGGGGTGTATGTATAAGTCTGTGTATTTATTGCTGGAACATTTCTGGACACTGGTCGGCTGAAGGCTGTATTTAGGTCTGTGTAATTATTTTTGGAACATTGCTGACCAGTGTCCAGATGAGGATTGTATGCATATGTCTGTGTATTTCTTGGTGGTGAATATTCTCAACTCAGTTGTTTTTGAGGGAGAGGGTATGAATATACTCTTGTCAATTAATTAATTAATGAACAAAATTTAAGCCTACATTACACTATTTACACAACCGTCACCTAGAAGTAGAAGTAAATGAAAATTTGGCCCTCTTTTGTGCTCGAGATATTAGGGTTCGGCGACATGAAAGAATCAGCATAACCGATGAGAAAATGCTAAGACAGGGAGAGAATTTGGCTGTTTCACTTCAAAAGCGTCGACTTAATAGGGCTGGCGAGATAACCGAGGTCGAGATAAGTGGGTTTGACCGTATTTCAGAACTATTTTATCTGGAAATTGAAATAAAGTCTTAGCCTTAGGGTTTGTTAATTATTATTTAGTAACATTTTAAAATGTTGATAATGGCATGATTTTATAGACAAACATGTGGCCTAATGATGATGTAGTACAGTATGAGCACAACATAATTATATTGGATGCAAATACAATGCACAACATTCTTAGCACACATCACACGGTTATCTCTTTGTAAATAATCAGGTAAACAATATCACCCTGAAAATGTAAGAAACTTTTCAAGAATCCTTTCCATCTCTTAGTCGTTCCGTCACATGATGTGTAGGGGCGGCATATGATGTGTTGGAGTTGTCTTTAATTTATTTTGGTATTGTGAGAATGTGTCTAGTTATTTTCCTCATAAAATAAATCTTACACATGGAGATTATAGGGTCAAATGTTACACATGGAGATTATAGGGTCAAATGTTACACATGGAGATTATAGGGCCAATGTTACACATGGAGATTATAGGGTCAAATGTTACACATGGAGATTATAGGGTCAAATGTTACACATGGAGATTATAGGGTCAAATGTTAGACATGGAGATTATAGGGCCAAATGTTAGACATGGAGAATGTAGGGTCAAATGTTACACATGGAGAATGTAGGGTCAAATGTTAGACATGGAGATTATAGGGCCAAATGTTAGACATGGAGAATGTAGGGTCAAATGTTACACATGGAGAATGTAGGGTCAAATGTTACACAAGAATCTTGAACTAAATGCTACACTTAAAGAATGATTTGTCAAATATCACATTCTGATAACAATCAATGCTTTTTTTAAGGGTATATTTACCAAAAACAACTGGTGCAGGCAATAAGGGTAGACTTACCGATAACACTTGATGCATTCTATAAGTGTGTGCTGACATTAACGATTAATGACGGTGTATAAGTATAAGAATATATATAATCCTATTGAGGAAGAGATTCTCCAGAAGCGGTGGATATGGAATGGTCATACTCATACGCTAAGAAAACCTGTCTCCAATACAAGGCAAGCACTGAAATGGAACCCCCAGGGAAAGCGAAATAGATGTCGTCCAAGAAATACTTTGGCGTCGAGAATTGGAGGCAGAGATCAAGAGAATTGGTCTTGTAGAGGCTGCCATGGCTCAGGATAGGGGTGTCTCTCATAGGTGGCCTTTGCCCTTAGAGGAATTGTAGACACCGACAATAACTTGTGTATTCTCCTCATGGACGAGAAAGCTCAACATTAGGGTATTTCATACCAATGACAGACAAAGCCCCCTGTAGTGGTTCACTTGACCAAAAACAACTAGTGCAGACTATAAATACCAGTAAACACTACTGCAGTATGCATACCAATGGCATGGGTTTGGCTTTTGGTATTTTTAAAGAACACTTAACGTTGGTCCTTACTCTTAATAAAGAACAAGTTTAATTATAACATGGGCAATAACAAGTGGAACATTTTGTTTTCTTCTTTTAAATGTAAAAATTAATAGCGCTTCTGGTTTTTTTAACATAAAACTACTATGTAAGTAAACTTTCTTTACATTATATTTATGTCAGAAAAAAAAATGCACATTATTAGTTGTGCCATTTTATTTGTAAACTGTACATTAAAATTGTGCCTTTCTACTTCAGTGTTGTAGCTATAACACCAAAAAATCTGTTTCAACAAACAAGAACAAAGAAACTTTGAAATAATTCTATTAAATTAAATAACTCAAAACAAGAGATTTAATTTTTTTTCCCTCAAGGTAATGTTATTGCTCTTTAAATGACATCATAAAATAATTATCTCCCTTTACATACAATAGCACGCGCGCACACACCAAATGTTTCATTTTGATCTTACAAAGATAACATAAGGTAATTATGTGCCCATTAGCACACAACCTTCAATCATACAAAGAAACAAATGCAATAATAATTTCCCTTTGCACACATTATGTTTATATATTTCAGGGAATGGATTGACACAATTTTCACATGCAGAATCATTCTCCCCACAATCACACAATGTTTGATGACAACAGTTATCTTCTCTTGTACACACAAGGTTTAAGCTTAATGAGTCCAGCTGAGCTTTTCTTCACTGACTTGACTTTCTTGAAGTCTATCATATAGAACATTTGGTTCAAGTCCCTCTGTGGAAGTCATTCATAGCCATAAGTGATCGTAAACAATGAACAATGAATCAATGGGAACACTGGGTTCTCAAAAACCCAATACATTATATTATCATTATGATATTATAAGGGGAACAAGTAATTTAAGACACGCCATTTAATAAGTCACAACATCTAATATGACACAAGTTTTGTGACGCAACATATAATATGACACAACATCTTATGTGACACAACATATAATATGACACAAGTTTTGTGACGCAACATGTAATATGACACAACATCTTATGTGACACAACATGTAATATGACACAACATCTTATGTGACGCAACATGTAATTTGACACAACATCTTATGAGACGCAACATGTACAATGACACAACATCTTATGTGACGCAACATGTAATATGACACATCTTATGATCTTATGTGACGCAACATGTAATTTGACACAACATGATGTGATACAACATGTAATATGACACAAGTTTTGTGACACAACATGTTGTGATATAACATGTATTATGACGCATCTTATGTGACAAAACATTATTATGGCACAATAATAATTCAATTGAAACTTTTTTGCAGCAACACATGATATAAGCATCACACTCTTTAAAATAATTTCCTCACTGAGCAGCAGTGTATGGTGATTAGTGTTTACACACACATGCACACACAAATGTATGATAATGAAACATAAAATGAATGATTTTGTTGTGCCCTTTACATCAAAATAATTTTTTTGAATGATCTCCTGCACAGTGTTTTAAGTGCTCCAAATAACTAGTGAATAATTTCAGCACAGTACACAACTTATAGTTTCATGCATAGTATTACCTCTTATATCCTCTTATCTTACATGACACAACTTATAAGATATTCACTTATCTTACATGACACAACTTATAAGATATCCTCACCTTGTTCAGGAGCAAGAAACCATGTTTACTGACACCACCAATAAACTGACTCAAGCCACTAAATCTGCTCACAACTTCAACAATTTTTAGGAGGCCTCTGAAAAGTATTAAATATGTGCACATATTTAGCTATATTGTACGCATGTAGCTAGAATGTATAAATATGTATATTTATAGTTAAGATGTACACTTGTTTACACATAGCATGCAAACTTTGTTAAATGTACACATATTTAGTCATAATGTACACATGTTTAGTCATAACATACACATATTAAATATTGGTGTTGAGACTTATTCTCTGACAGAGTAAAATAGTGTTTTTTTTAAAGAGACTGTGTTCAGAATATGAATGATCACAAAATGACTTTTTGAAGAGCTTTGATATTTAGGTATCATTTGGTGATGTCTGTAGAAACTTACCCCATTTTCAGGACACGATTGGCCTCATGGATATAATCACTTATGTTGGTTCCCATCAAAGACAGACAAAATACAGCAATGTCCACACTCTCATTGGGGAGAGGAGTCTAAAGGTGATGTAATGAAAAGGTTAATTATCTGACAATTTCAAACTAAGTCATTAAAAACAAAATTAATTTTTGTTAAAACTGTTACAGATGATTAGCAGTGTTTTCAAATATCAGATGTGATGAATTCATATAAATGGGTGACAAACAATCTCTAACAGAGATGAAATGGTAAGGAAATGGGTAAAACTTGTCACTTTCACAATAAGACTGACGGGTTCTTGTGCATTCAAATGAAATACATAATACAGTGGAACCTCTCATAATTCATTCCAGAGTCTTACCTATTAACCCAAAACACTCGTTCAACTAAACAATTTTCCCCAAAACAAATCAATGTTAAATACGATAAAGTGTTCCGTGCTGATTAAAAATATGCATATTAACATTTATTCGAAATAAAATTACTTATGAATTGTTAAAGAGGTAACAACTTGGAATATAATTTAAATTTGAAACAAAAAATGTTTTTAAAAATATGAATTGATGACAATTATTATTCTTTTTTAACTAGAAAACTGTCTAAAGACATTTGTTTTTGCTGGCGAATATGTGTCATAACAGTTTTGTAGACATACTTCACACTCTTTTTGAGGCATCCATCTCCTTAATTGTTCTTGAGAATAGTGCAGATCGTTGATGTTGGCCAATTGTAAGTGTGAGCTAAATTAGCTACCTTTACACCTTGTTCTCGCTTTTAAATAGTTTTATGTTTCATTTCAAATGATTTTTTTCCTCTTATGATTGTCTTCTTGTGTTTTTTTTTCAAGACATTTAATCACAGGTTTTTACACTTTGCACATAAAAAAATTACAATTACTGTCTGAATACAACATTTGTAAAAAACGGTTGATGACACACGATAACAGACTGAGTGTTAAGCACAGAATTATACATCAGGGTGAAAGTGCCCGCTCACAAATAAATTTCCCGGAAAAAAGGACTTCCACTTTCTGCGGCGTTCATTATACAAATTTTTTGATCGATAAGGGAGAAATTTTTTTCAAAATAATGTTTGCTCGTTACGCGAATTACTCGTTATGAGAGGTATGACTGTACATATAACATCTGACTAGTTACACAGTATGTAATGTGAATTATATTGGTCAACTATAATAAATAGATGAGTGGGTAGACGTATAATTGATGTACTAATAAAGCTTATATACAGGAAGATATGTATAACTATTATCAAGTATTATTGATGTATAATTTTAACATAAAATACACACTTTCAAATGTAGCCATCTGCTAGAGCTAACCTCAGCAGTCGGCGGTGGTTGGCACTACAGGTGTACTCCAGCCCATGAAGTCAGTGGATTGTAACAATAAGTTCAATATACCTGTTGCACACCCACACCGCGCTGCACCATGTGCATCGCATCGAGATGCACTGGGTATGAAAGAAGAAAAGGAAGTGGAGAGTGACAGTTGGGTGTGCCATGGCGAGATAATAGGCTGTTTTCATTTGTGTTAAAATAAATGTTGTTTAAAGCACTGCTTTAGTCCCACATTTAATAAACGTGTTTCAAATTTAAGCCTCCACATGGCTACACAAAATCTGATAGCTTCAAGCTAAAGTCCTTCAACAGACCTACAAAAATTATATATTTTTTTAAAGTTTATGGTCTCATCATTGACAAGAGGAGGACTTTCATTCCATACCTTAGACATGTCATATGTGGTGACTCTGTTATAGAGGACATACCTTAGATATGTCACATGTGGTGACTGATATAGAGGACATACATTAGACATGTCATATGTGGTGACTCTGATATAGAGGACATACCTTAGATATGTCACATGTGGTGACTCTGATATAGAGGACATACCTTAGATATGTCACATGTGGTGACTCTGATATAGAGGACATACCTTAGACATGTCACGTGGTGACTGATATAGAGGACATACCTTAGACATGTCATATGTGGTGACTCTGATATAGAGGACATACCTTAGACATGTCACATGTGGTGACTGATATAGAGGACATACCTTAGACATGTCACGTGGTGACTGATATAGAGGACATACCTTAGACATGTCATATGTGGTGACTCTGATATAGAGGACATACCTTAGACATGTCACATGTGGTGACTCTGATATAGAGGACATACCTTAGACATGTCACATGCGGTGACTCTTTCGTTTGTAGCCACCAAATCGAATGAGTGCACCTCCTGTGGGATGCTCTGTGCCAGTTTGGCATCTCCACAACCAAAGTCTGCCACCACCAAGTTACGAGGTCTGTAAAGTATAATTATTATTGATGTTTTACACAGCTTATGAAATATTCCTTACATTGATGGATCTAAACAAACCTTCAATAAAATAAATATTGGAACAAATTATGTTGTGATTTAAATGTTCTCTTAAAAGACTAAAATATATAACCTCTTTAGTAGGCAGGACTAAACAATAGACAACAAAGTTGTAAACATTGAGTTCAGAAGTGTACATGTATGGGCCTCATCATTTTGGACAGTGACTATTGCTTATAAATAAAACTGTAAATCTTTGATCAACAATTGAACATAATTACTAACTTATTTTTTATCAACATGGTACAAATGAAGATGATTTCTTACTAATAGTTTATCAATACTGGACAAATGAACATGATTTCTTACTAATATTTTAGCAACATGGGACAAATGAACCTAATTTCTTACTAATATTTTAGCAACATGGGACAAATGAACATGATTTCTTACTAATATTTTAGCAACATGGGACCAATGAACCTGATTTCTTACTAATATTTTAGCAACATGGGACAAATGAACATGATTTCTTACTAATATTTTAGCAACATGGGACAAATGAACATGATTTCTTACTAATATTTTATCAACACAGGACAAATGAACATGATTTCTTACTTATCTTTGATCTGTCGAATGATTGTGTCCAGCGGGTTGACAGGCCATTTGCTCACTTGCTTTTCATAACCCTCGTGATACACATTAAAAGCTGTACGGTCACTTCGGAACAAATTCATTGCCTCTGACCCTGTGCAGGTGTACAGCTGTTCATTGATGAATCGAAAGCGGGCAGATTTCAACTTATCCTTGGCTCGCTGTGCCAGATCTGCGGCTTTACCCCACAACGTGGAAGCTGACTCGGAGCTTTGTGGCTTGGATTCAGTGTCTTTTTTATTTTGACTTACATTTTGACCCCTTGATATTGAGTCAGTCTCTTCTTTGTCTCCCTTGGCAGTACAGTTATTACTACTTTCAATGATCATTTCTTTCCCTTGTTTCAGAACTTTGTCCACTTTACTCTTTTTTCTCTTTTCTTTGCTTTTCTTTTTCAACGTTTTTTTTGTTGAATTGACGTCAGGTTCAGAATGAAGTCCATTTATTCCAGCTTTTGATTTCTTCTGTACAGATTTGTTATAGTTATCGGATAGAATGTCATTTGCACGTCGCTGATTACCAGAAGCATCAACGTTGCACTTTTTGTTGAATGATTTTTTTATCAACACTTCCTGCTGTTTGGAGACATTTTTAATGAAATCTAACTGATCTGAACTAGTTTGTAGTGACTCTGCACTCTTGATGCTAGGTGATTTAGTTACAAATTGTCCAGCTTCATTCATCTTAATTAGGTCATGAGCCTTGGTGCTCTCAAGATCACGTTGTGGATTCAAGCCATTATCCTTACAGATGACAGCCAAGGATGGTTTAATTTTGGATTTCAGAGCAAGCTGCTTTAATTTATTCTTTTGGCTGGTGTTTTTCTTCTTTCTTTTTTTCTTTGGCTTTGTAATCCCTTCAGTGGGGTTGTTGATATCAGACCGAAAGTCACTTTTATTACTGTTTACAATACTGTCTCCATTAACTTTGTTGATTAGTTCAGATTTATCTACATGTGTATCAGTTTTAAACTTTTTTGCTTTACGATTATTTGAAATGTCTCCATCTTCTGAGGTTGACAGTTTCCGCTTTCTACCTTGCTGTTCCAAGAAGCTGTTTATCACAGATTTTTTAGTTTTTTTTACCTTGATGTCATGGACACCTTGAGCTTTAGAAGGATTCCTTTTGTCATTATAATTTATTCCAGATATCTCTACAGTGTGTGCCTTTTTCTTGACTGTTAAAATGTCAAGGTTCTCATGGCCTTTATAGACTTTCTCCGTTACTTTTCCTTTTTTATTGGTTTTTCTTCTCTTCTCTTTAAGTTTTTTCTTGCCTTTCTTGGAAAAGTTTTCATCATCGCTATCAGCTTTCTTTGTATGTGGTGCATTATCAATATCAGCTTTCTTTGTATGGGGTGATTCAGCATTCTTCAAAGTCTTAGACTTTTTTTTCTGAAATATGTTTTCAAAATTGTTTCACCAAAATGATGCGTATTTCCAAATTTAGATGATTAAAGTTTGTTTTTTTAAAATATGACTGTCATCAGTGAATCAGATTTTAAGCTTTGGTTAAAACAAAATGGAGCTGATAAGATTTAATGCTTGAATTTTCCTTAAATTATATTTATTTTATAATAATTAAGAGAGATAACAGCAATTTATTTATTTTAATAAATATTTACCAACTAAGGGATGATTTACCTTAATTTGTCCAAATAAAGAATTATTTAGTGATTCTGCTGACTTGTCAACATCCCACTTAGTGTCAAGTTCAAAATCAAACATTTCCAAATCTGTTGAATAAAAAAGTCAAAATTGAATTAACAAAATTTAGTTTGAAACAAATAATAAAAACAAAATTTCCAACTTGTTAAAAACCAGCTATTATCAGATTGTTATTTTCAACAGGAAATCAGCTGAAAGCCTGCCAGGAAAGAGAGCAAGCATAGGAGGCAACACATCTTGAGACATTTTTACATGGATACAATGATTAAAACACTTATCTTACTCCATACACAAGATAAAAAAAAATCCTTGTTCTTCCCATCTAGAATTTGGGCCTGGAATGGGATACCTCAACAAACCAGGAAAACCACACTATCAGTATTTAAAACTCTAGTAAAAATTCAAGAATAGATATTAACAAGGGACAAGCATAGGATACAATAATCTTCTGTAAAAAAAAAAGAGTGTCTGCAATAGATAAGATTAGATATTAACATGCTTCTGTCATTCCTCATACAAAATGTGTCTTATGTTAGATTGATGGTAAAAATCTTCCCCTAGGAAATCAGGATGAATGTAACAGGCAGATAAATGTATGTATATTTTATACAGCTTTTGTCATGAAGCTTGGGCTTGTGTACTCGTGGAGACATTTGTTCCAAAAAATAAAATAAACTCAACAAACATTGGTATTATGGCAATACTTTGAATACATTGCTTAATAAACTTAGTAATAGTTAGCTGCCTTTCCTAAAAAGAGTTTTTAACTATTCATAATCATCTACTCTGGCCTTTCCTTAAACTTAAATTGAATATATCAATATATCTGTTAACGGTTGATACCTTACGCCTTCCGGTTTTTTTTTCATTATAATACCACATTTGCAATTTATGCTTTTAGCTAAAAGGTACCCAAACAAAATAAATTATTGTTAGCTATTCAAATACATCCAGAAATAAAGTTACAAAGTAGTATAAATAATAAACTTTATAATAAAGTTACTTGACTTAAACTTTAACAGTAAATTTTAAAGTTAAAAGTTAAATTTAAGTAAGTAAAGTAGGTACTTTGATATGGCAAGGGAGACTACTACGTTCTTTGTATCGGAAAAATAATTCGGCGCCGGAGATCCAAGTTTTTAATTTTTCAGAGGAGGGTGTAAAATAACTTATAAAGAGGTCATTTCGAAACGAATGTGAGTTCCTTTTCCGGTCTAAACCGTTGGTAGACATATTGGCCTACATTTTAATAGGTTTCTTTTATATTTTCAATCGACCAGGATCTTGGAATAAAAAGGTCAAAATATTGCACCTTTCGACTCAAATTTTTTTTTTTTTGAGGGGGGTCCCTCAACCATATTAATAGTCCCTTTGCGCCATCTATTGATCTACGTCTGTGCCAAATTTCATTGACCTAGGACGTTAGTGTCATTAGATTTTCAAATTTGAGTGACATGACCCTTCTTTACATATAAGTGACACCGCCCCCTTTTTAATGGCGTAAAGCCCTGACGCTTATAAAATATTCAATTATTTTGCCTATTTACAATAAAATATCTGATAATTGATGTTTAAAGATGATCTCATATGGAATTAATTCAATAATATACTTAATTTAGACGGCTAAACACTGCAGAGTTGATATTATAAAATACCATAATGTACCGTGTGCAGACTAGTTGTCCCTGGCAACCATTAGTGTTCATTCAACCTCATTGTGACTCATACTACTACTATGTCTTTAATAGTTTCATTCATTAGTTGTGGCAGTGTGCAAAATCCTTTTAACCATTGGTCAGGGTTAAATTAATTATTCATAAGCCAAAGTTGAAGGTTCAAAAGGAGTTCCTAATATTATTGGTACAATTTTATAGAGGACAGTTCATTTTGTTATATGTAGGTCATGGTAATAATGATAGTCGGGTGAACTGGAACTTATAAACACAACAAAAACTTCGTTTCAAGCTAAATTTTACTGCTAATACAAATAAAAATGATTCATTAATAAAGAATATTTTAAAAACAAAATTAAGAACTAATTATTTTATTTACAGCATTGATCCTGAAAATAAAATCATTATTAAAACAAAGACTAAGTGCGTGACGCGAACAGCGGAATTGAGGTCACAAAATGTGGGGGTAAAATGCATTGGGCGGGGACTGGGACAAATTAAACCACACTTTGAAAATTCATAATTTTAAAACTACAAATCCTTAAAATATAATCTTGGTGTTAAAATTTATTTTAAAATCAGCTCGGTAAAAACCTATATCTCCGACCGGGCCGACCTTATCGGCGGCCATATCGTTGCTATGGCACGTCACCGGCCCGGAAAAATAGTGCGAGCCCCGTGAATTTTCCGAAAATTCTAAAGCTATACTATACCTAACTCTAACCGTAAAGAATTAAAGAAGTAAGAATAAAGTGCGAGTGCTCATAAAATTTCAAAGACTGAACATAATAAAAGTGAATCAATCTTGCAGCAATGCTAAGAAAATTATACAACATTAAAAGGTAAAAACCTATATCTCCGACCGGGCAGATTGGTTTGAGGCTCACTGGGTGGAAATGAAGCCTGTCACTACTGAAAAAAGAAATGCTCTGTTAGCCTGTAAAGACAGGCCTTGCCCTGAAACTCTACGTAACCTCAAGAGCGCCAAGAAAAATGCCCAGCAGGCAGCTCGCTACAACGCTAACGCATATTGGCTCAATCTAAGCTCAAGCATACAGTCAGCTGCTGATAGAGGCGATACAAAGGCTATGTATGAGAACAAAACAAGCAACAGGCCCTTTGACCTCCAAGACAGCACCCCTATTGTCAAAATCAGGGGAACTTATCACTGATCGAGACCAACAACTCGAACGGTGGATTAAGCACTACTTGGAATTGTACGCAACAATAAAACATGTCTCAACTGCTGCTCTGGACGATATCCCGGACCTGCCGGTCATGGAAGAACTTGAAGCTCTACCCACCATAGATGAGCTAAGTAGAGACATCGATTTTCTAGCCTGTGGGAAAGTCCCTGGCAATGATGGAATTCCACCAGAAGCTCTCAAATGTGGAAAGGAAGTACTTTTACAGCCTTTGCATGACCTCCTCACTCTGTGCTGGGAACAGGGACAGATACCACAGGAGTTGAAAGATGCCAACATTGTTACACTGTATAAGATTAAGAATAAAGGAGACAAGAGTGACTGCAATAACTATCGTGGAATTTCTCTTCTGAGTATTCTGAGTATAGTTGGAAAGGCCTTCGCCCGAGTTGCTTTAACACGCCTGCAGACTCTAGCATCCCGTGTACTCCCAGAATCGCAGTGCGGCTTTCGAGCCGGAAGATCAACTTTAGACATGATCTTCTCTCTGCGCCAACTGCAGGAGAAATGCAGGGAGCAATATATGCCTCTATGCATCGCGTTCGTCGACCTAACTAAAGCTTTTGATCTTGTCAGCAGAAGCGGCCTTTTCCAGATTTTAGTAAAAATAGGCTGCCCTACACATCTGCTTAACATTATCAAGCAATTACATGAAAACATGCAAGGCACAGTGTGTTATAACGGTGCCACATCTGAAGCTTTCCCAGTAAGTAGTGGAGTAAAGCAAGGCTGCTTGCTGGCATCTACCCTGTTCGCAATATTCTTTTCCATCTTACTCCAGTATGCCTTCAAGAACAACTGTGAGGGGATATACATACACAGAAGAGCTGATGAGAGATTATTTAATATTACCCGACTTAGAGCAAAGTCCAAAATAAAGAAGATTTTGCTGCGCGAGCTCTTATTTGCAGACGATGCTGCCTTAATTATTTAATATCTCACACAGCAGACGGACTGCAGAACCTTGTATCCAGCTTCTCCGCTATCTGCAAAGATTTTGGCCCAACCAATAGCATAAACAAAACAAAAATTATGGCACAGGAAGCTGCCTCCCTCCCATCACTATAGACGACTGTAACCTGGATGTTGTTGACAGTTTTACATATCTGGGATCAAACATCTCAAGCACCCTCTCACTGGAAGATGAGATAAGAGGTAGGATAGGGAAGGCAGCAACTGTTATGGCTAGACCACATAAGAGTCTGGTCCATTGCCAAACTCATATTAAGGACTAAGCTGCAGTATACCAGGCCTATGTACTGAGCACGCTCCTCTATGGATGCGAGTCATGGACCACTTAAACCAGGCATGAAAGAAGGCTCAATAGCTTCCACCTCAGATGCCTGCGCCGCATCCTTGACATCAAATGACAAGGAAATTCCCCAACATAGAGGTCCTGGCTCAAGTAAGCATGAGCAGCATTCCAGCCATATTAAGCCAAAGACGCCTCCGCTGACTTGGACACGTCAAGAGAATGCAAACTGGTCGCATACCCAAAGATGTGCTATACAGCGAGCTGGCAACAGGTAGAAGGTCAGTTGGTCGGCCATGTCTCAGATACACGGATATATGCAGGAGAGACATGAAAGTAGCCAACATTGATATACAAAACTGGGAAAACGTGGCTGAGGATAGGATCACATGGCGGGCTACAGTGAAAGAAGGATCACTAAGAGCAGAGAAGCAATCCAGGAATGAAATATCTTGCATTTATTTGTTTCATTTTCTTTTTTACTCTTCAAAGTTAAAACCTTTATTAATGAAAAGACATAGTCTTTTGGTAAGATGCTGCTATTTTGTCCTCATTTAATTGCTCTATATGTCATATCATCACAACCATATAAGGTAACTTTTTTCCTCTTGAGATGCTTTTGGGTAAATCATTTATATGAATTACCAAACAACAGGGTCCCTATGACAGTTACTTGTGGAACTACTGAGTTAAACGTTATCATTGTTGATTTACATCCATTAATTACAGTTAGCACTATAATCAAAAGGTAGTCTTGGATCCATTGATGTATGGGACCTGAGATTCCAAAGTTATTTATTAATATTTTGTGTAAACTTAAGCTGTGAACTTTATCAAATGCTTAGTAATATTGTATCTATTTTTTATTATGTTTTATCTCAATCTTTTCACAATTCATCTATTACAAGAAATAATCAGTTTTTTCCTAAAGCCTAAACCCATATTGATGTGGGCATTGGTCCTATGATAGGACATTATGTTTGTCAAAGTGATTAACAATTCTACTACTACTATATATGTTTTATATGAATTTAAAGATGAAACTATTAAGGTCACTGTCAGTGACACATGTCTATAATTAACAGGCTTTGGTTTAGCCCATTTTTTAAAGGTGGAGTTACATAAGGTAATTTACAATCCTGCTTTAGAGAGGCTTCACAAAGTAGCAAAAGGATTGGGAACAATTCATTGTTAGTTCCATTATTAATTTTTGTAGGCTTTTCCTCCTGTATTGTTTTTAATTTTTTTACAAATATGTTTCAAAATTTCCTAGTACTTCAACCTGGATATCTGTGCTGTATTTACTGAGGAAATTGAGTTGGGAATTAGCCACTGTTTTGTGTAATTAATTGCATTACATTTATTACATAAATATATTAATCTTCTTGATTTCTGAAATTTGTTTGTATTATTTGAGTTACAACAGCATGGTAACATAGTCATGGTATATTTTTTAAGACGAAATCTAGTCTAGTAAGTATATATTTTTCCTAGGCCTAGTGGCTTTCATGTGCTTTAATAGGCGTATTTCTTATAGTTTAATTAAGAATGTGCCTTCTATTTGACTAAAGCTAGTTTATGTCCATGAATAATTGAATTTTAATTATAATATAATTTTGACGAGTTCACATTTCAAAATAATGTTATTAATATGGCTTTTTATTTAATTTCATTGAACTTTGTATTAATATGAAGATAAGGACATATAAATTTAGTTTTTATGTTAATTTTAAGGTACAGTGCACATAAACATTTTAATTGCAGGCCTTGAGATTGGTTAAAGTTCAATAGCCATAGAAAAATGGCAGGCATAACATTCTTTTTATCTTTTTAATTAGATACTGATATCTTCATGGATTTTTTTTTCATTGAATAATGAGTCAGGGGATGGTTATTCTTTTTTATAATTCATATTTATAGTCACTTGGTTTTAGTTTAATGATCTTTTGAAATAGTTACCTTAAGTTTTAGCTAATATTTCTTTACAATTATTGATTTTTAGCTTTAAATGCTTCATTATTTCAATTACAATGCAATATGAATGCATTTTAATTTTGTGAAATTTCCTTGTATTCCCATTTTCATTTACTTTTACCTATGTTAATGTTTCACTTAAATTTTTGAAAGCTTTAAATAACCCTATATTACAAATTTACTTTTAAAAAATTAAGTGAAAGTATTTATGTATAAATTTGTTGTTAATTCATTAGTAATTTTGTTGCTTGATTTTTTTATTGATGAAATTAATCCTATTACTATGACTAATACTAATACTAATACTAATACTAATACAATTATAAACGGCTCATGAAAATCTGATGCTATTTTCTATAAAAAATAAAATGGTAGAAATGAGGCAGTAATTTTTATAATGGATCACATTTTTATTGTCAAATAACTCATACTTAAGAGATATTTTCAAGAAACCACATACATAGGCATAGGCTATTCATAGTAATCATAATGGTAGACATATTAATATTAACTTTCATCTACAAAATTCAAAATATAAATAGACTAAGAAAATAAAAAGAACTACATTCACTTGAGACTCCTTTTTCTTGGTGTTTTTTGTCACTTTTCTCCATTTAGTTTGAATAACCGAAGTTAACAGTGCTATCTTTATTAATAATATTAATATTAAGATCGTTTTAAAAGTGTCATGTCTAATTTTATGAATTGTTCTAATTATATGCGAGCTGAATTACAATAATTTATAATAATACCGAAAATTAAGAATTTTATAGTAGTAATAGATAATATAAAATAGTGAAAATAGTAAACAAAATGTGTAAATCGGCACGTGAAACTGGAATATCGCAAATTTGCAATACCAACTCAGATGTGGTACATTACCCTGCCCTAAAGCCTAAAGTTAAAGCTATACCTAACCCAAACCCTAAAATTAAAATAACAACTATCCTTCATAGCAACGGGAAGAGACGCGACGCTCCGGTCGGAGATATAGGTTTTAGCCCATTAAAACATATTCCTACTTCAGTCTTTGTGTCAAATAATTTTGTAGACCTCTGTGACAGGCCTGGTACTGGTACTGTCTTTTATTAGTAAACACGTTTAGAATGAAGAGCTCTTTAATTCGTGAAAATTAATTATATTAGCTATCCAAACGGATGCTTACCATAATGTGCTTAGTATTTTATTAGTCTCAATAAAAAATCGGATATGTAGCAAATGAGTATAATTCCTATCCCGAATCCCGACAGTTATTTTTTTTATACGGATTGAACCGGTGCAGTCCAGGGTTGCCAGATTGGCCTTTTTAAGGCCAAATTTTCAAAATTTGGCCTTTTTTCAGGTGGTTTGGCTTCAAAAAATTTTTTTGGCCTTTTTTGTCCTTTTTTTGTCCTTTTTTAAAATTTTTACTTTTTTATTTAATTTTTAAAAAAATAAAAAATTCCAGTCCTAGTATACAGGGTATTGTCATTACGGTTTAGAATCGTAGTCGGCATAAAAAAAATGGAATAGTAATTCTAGCAATCGAAAGTACAATAGGGAATTGGAGAAGACTTTTGTGTGGCTTAAAAAGGCTTCTGATGCAACGGAGGAGGCCTACTGTAAACTTTGCCACTGCAACATTATACCAAAGCTTAGTAATATTTCAAGTCACGAAAAGACGGAGAAACATAAGTAAAGGATGCCATCACCTAGCCAGGCTAAACTTACAGTAGTGAAGGCGTCCAGACTAACGGATGATAACGTTAAGTTGGCAGAATTGCAAATAGCTGTAGGCATAACCTGCCATTGCTCAATACGTTCAATAGATCATATGAGTGAAATAATGAAAGCACATGGACAAGGGAGTACAATAGGATATATAAAGTTACACAGGACAAAATGCGCATGTCTAATCAAGAATGTCATCTCACCTGCTCTGAAGAGGGATCTTGTTAATGATTTGAAAAACAAGAAATATGCAATAATAATAGATGAGTCTACAGACATTTCTATACAAAAGCATTTGTGTATTTTGGTTCGTTTCTGGAGCGAAAGATCAAATCAAATTGCCACCTGTTTTCTAAGCTTCATTCCAGTACACAAAGCAACAGGGGGAAATTTATTTAATTTGATTAACGAGGAAATTAGAAGTTGTGACCAAAGTCTCACAAATTGTATTGGTTTTGGCATCTGATGGAGCTGCTAACATGATTGGTTGTAATAATTCTGTATGGTCGAGATTAAAAAATGTATCTCCTAACTGCCTACAACTGAAATGTACCTGCCATTCGCTTGCACTGTGTATTCAAAATGCA